>JAMBLF010000011.1:600000-837452 GCA_030578115.1 Leucoptera coffeella | reverse complement strand
TGAGTTAAATTTAAGGGACTTAAATTTAAGCTAATTAAATCAATTTCAGATTTGTACTTGCTGTTTTATTTTTATGTGCGTCTTTGTCTATGGTTTGTGCTTGACAGAAAATACCAGGAGAAAAGCTACTGCTTTCTTAGAAATGGTAATATTCAGTGTCTGTATATACTTACAAATTATTGATATTGAGTAAAAATCGGCTGGTGTGAGGTATCTAGAAAGAGGCACAAAACCAATTTCGGTGGTGATTAGATTCACTGATAAGGATGATTATGTTAAATAAAAGATCATTTACATTGTATCTTAAATTTAATGACTTTTTTATACAATCACTGACAATTGTTGTACAATACGTATTAATTTATTAGTATAATGAATTTGAAATGTGTTTAATGTCGATTCATTGTGCAAATATAAATTCTTTTAGGACATCACAAAACTATTACATTTAAACAAATCACGTTAATTATTTTGGGGATACTAATATTTCCTCTGTATTTTTAACACTTTAATAAGTATCATTGATATATTATTATATTAAGTGAGGCATTGGTAAAGAAAAATAACATGTATATCTACCCATTAAAAAGAGTTTTTCTAACAAAAAAAATCGTTATAACTTATAATGACTAGATAAACAACTCATGAACTATATGTATTAATTATAATAATAAAAACGTAGTTTCTATTCGTATTAAATAATTACAATGAAAAATATTAAAAAGCAGATTTTGCTAAAAATACTAGCGGTAATACTGATTATGATTATAAAAAATGAGTTGAAATATTTTTAAATGTATTTACATAAATAATACAACAAAGCAAGGCTTATTTGAAAAAGCAACATAAAAATAAAAGCGAACGAAAAATAAAAAAGGTTGGGATTTAAAAGTATCGATAAAAACTACCAGATCCTTTTTTAATGCAAGTGTAAATGGTTTTTTCCTGCATTTGTACGGACATTTAGAACTTATCTGTAGTTTTAAGGTGTATCGTGAATAGTTAAATAAATGTGGTACTTTAATAAAATCCAGCTGCGAACAGCATACTTCTATTAGCAGTATATGCATATAGCAAGACTTAGTAGTAAGGAAAAAAATCTACAAGTTCATTGATTATTCATATAACAGTGGATAATTTACTGATAATAATAAATAGTACATTAAACTTATTTATAACTTTGCACTTGAATTAATTCATAATATAGAAGGCACATAAGGTGTAATGCAAGCAGGGTTGATTGATTGATTTTGAAACTGACAATACATACATTTTATGACTCTTATTAATATTTTTTTATTAATATGAAGTGATAATTATAATGTGCTTTTTATCCTTAACTTAACAAAACAATTGTTCTTTACATAAAGATTTAAAACACACACATATATTATAGGTTGGTTCACATCTAACGAAAAATGGCTCGTAATGAACGCTCGACGCACTACGTATCATTTATTGAGTGTGAAAAATCGAGTGTTTTTCTATACATTTGTCTGCTGGCGTTACGCGACAGATAATATGCGACGATCCTTCGTTACATGTGAACCAACCTTAACTCTCGCAAATTACACATAAACATAACATAGGCTTCGCGACTTGTGTATACACACTTCCCTTTTTATCGTGGCGCTGTAGTCTGAGGCTTGAGTGCTCAATCTCCGAATTTCGAAGGCATGTCAGGTATGGGTCACTCAAATCTCGCGTTTCACACAAATCAAATTAGATAGCACCCAAAGTGATAGGTAGTGAACCGTATCGCCGTATATAGGCAACGGGCTATTACGACGTTTTCCCTCACCATTAGCGACTATAAATTGTGTGTGTAAATGAAAAACACATTTTAATTTCATTCATTCGCAAATTACAATAAAAATATTCTCTATTAACCTTCTTTCGAACTTTGAACACTCCGAATCTTGCGTCTAAATCTTCTCAAAACATAAAAGAAAAACTTCCTATACATCTGATTGTAAACAATATGAGTGTGACGGCCCCACGCAAGGCAGGTATACAGGAGCCGTCCCAAAGTATATTACATATTGATCTTAGCAGGGTCTTCACCAGAATCTGACCTGGCCCAGGGTACTTATGCCCTTTCTGCGTCTCCGTCATGAGGCTTCACTTGGGACCCCAGCCGAACCGGATTGCGTCGCCATCTTCATTATTCTTTCTGAATTAATTATGTGGAATTAATATTTATATTACATAGAAAGTTTACTGTATTTGCATTATATGGAGCTATTATTAAGTAGTAAAGTATATGTAATACAATGTAGTATATTATGAAATGAACGACCATGACAATATTATCATAATTGCTACGTTTGACATACATACATACATACATACACATCACGCCTGATTCCCTGTAGAGGGGTAGGCAGAAATCACGGATCCCCATTTGTCTCGATCCTGACAGACCACTTTCGCTTCATTGACATTCATACATCCTCTCATACACTCTCGGCGGTTATAGGTACTCCTAACGTCACCTTTTTTCAATATACGTCTATCTGACTGTTATATGTCTTATTAGGCCCGGCCCCTACGTAACCGCCCTTCCACTTCACTCATATATATTCCTTTTGTCAATCTGCTATCATTCATCCGCATAACATGTCCAAACCATCGAAGCATGCTCTTTTCAATCTTAGTCACTACATCTTCTTTCAAACCGCAACCTTCCCTTATCACACTATTTTTAATTCTATCATTCAATGTTACTCCTAACATACTTCTCAGTGACCGCATTTCGACGGCATTGATTCTACTTTCATGCTTCTTTTGCCATACCCAACTTTCACTACCATAAGTCAATGTTGGAACCAGCACAGCCCTATGAATAGCCATACGTGCCGATTGAGAAATCAACTGGCTACCCATAACACTATACATAGCCCCATTAATCTTATTACCTGCACACACTCTACGTTCAATATCTCCCTCACATTTTCCGTTACTAGTAAAAAGTGTTCCCAGATATACAAAATCATTCACTTGTTCGACTCTTTCATTATCTATGTCAATCTTGCACTCTGTCTTGCTAAGTCCCTCCATGACCATTACTTTCGTTTTATTTACATTAATTTTCATTCCTTTCCTCTTAAGGGGACTCATTCATGCAAGTGACCATCTCCTGCAACTCACACGCCGATGACGCAAGAAGAACCTGATCGTCAGCGTACAAGAGGCATTTAATGATCAACTCGCCCATACGCAATCCTCTGTCACTTTCTTTCAAATCAGTCAAGCAACTATCCATGAACAGATTGAACAGCCACGGCGAAGCTACACAGCCCCTGCCTCACACCCTTTCGGATACTAAACCAGTCTGAGTAGGCCCCATTAACCCTAACACAAGCTCCGGAATCCATATATAAAGACTTTAGAGCCCGTATTAAGGTACTGCCCAAACCAAACGCAGATAGCGCCCTCCACAAATCGTTCCGGGATACACGATCATACGCCTTTTCCAAATCCATAAAAGCACAGAAAACCTTTTGGTTCTTCGCCAAAAACTTTTCAGCCACTGGCGTAAGGAAAAAAACCTGATCTGTACATCCCATTCCCTTCCGAAAACCTGCCTGTACATCCCATATCTTGGTTTCAGTCTCACGAACAACTCTTTCAATCAATACTTTTTGCATATATTTTTCCGACGATGCTCAGAAGGCTAATCCCCCGGTAGTTCTTGCAATCTTGCAAGGGTCCCTTCCCCTTGTACAAAGAACGATAACGGCCCTGCACCAATCTTTAGGCACACGTCCATACCGCCAACACGCATTAAAAAGTAAGTACAAGAGGTTGGCAACCACCGGGCCACCAGCCCTCAACATCTCCACGGAAATCCTATCATACCCTGCAGCTTTACCAGTTTTCATAGCTTTCAAAGCTTTGAAGATTTCTTCCATACTAATATCACTGCCATTAGATCATCCAAACTTAATTCAGATGTATCATCCTGAAATGATACATCCTCATTTTCAAACAACTCTTCAAAGTATTCCTTCCATCTTTTTAACGCCAAACACTCATCATTTATCAAATCCCCATTCTTATTCCTAACAGCACTAATTCTGGATCCCTCCAGAGAAGTCCCCTGGCCGTTTTGACCATTTTCCAAAATAGTTTGATATTTTGATGGAAACTCTCGGAGAACTTCCTTTCAGTCCTCTCTTTCACTTCTAACTTCTTTCGTTTCCACGATCTCTTTTCACTCTCGTTTGAATGTTATATAACTACATCCATACCAGCACGCCACTAATAAGTCACTAATAGTGCACATGCATTAATTATTCGATGACCTAGCAATCTTTTTGTAACCTAGTCGACATTATCGCGCCTTCAACGTTCTATCAACCCCAAAAGGGTCCAAAAGACCTTTAATATACATGTGTATGTCCCATCTCACCTCTATTCATAAGTATGACCCCCGAGGGACCGTGCCGAAGCCTCCGACAACCCACCAAAATCCACTTGAGGGCGCTCACGGCACGTTTCGGGTAGAACAGCTGGAACTTCAGCATGTTTATGAAGGTCTTGTTCAAAGCTAGGCCCTGGAACAGATCAATGGTAGTATGTAATCAACTAACGACCCGTTTCGGGCTTCGCACGGGTATAAAATATATAGCCTACTCCACTATTTAATGGATGTTATTATTCATATAAACCTTCCTCTCGAATCACTCTATCTATTAAAAAAAATCGCATCAAAATCCGTTGCGTAGTTTTCAAAGATTTAAGCATACAAAGGGACATAGGGACAGAGAAAGCAACTTTGTTTTATACTATGTAGTGAAGTACATAATTAACACTAAACATATGTATATTGACGTACATATATAAGAAAATACATGTTAGGTAATGAGGTAGGTAGAGATAACACATTAAATTAATTTGACGACCTCCGTGGCGTGATCGGTTAGAATGCCTGAACGCTAGTCGTGAGGTCCCGGGTTCGATTCCCGGTGGAATTAAGAACTACGCTTTTCTTCTACTTTTCAGTCTGGTCGTTGATTATATATGTATTTATCTATATATAATAAGTATATATTTCTTAAATATACGTTGACTACCCTTAACACAAGTCTTAAATGTACTTAACAAGTAGCTAGTTCAATAGGTGTAATAACGGTCCTACAATATTATTAAAATATAAATATCCTAAATCAGCAGTGGATCAGTTAATACCCAAGTTATTAGATCAGAACATTGAGAAGCAATACTAGATATTGACATACATACACACAGCACGCCCATTTCCCTGCAGAGAGGTAGGCAGAGATCACGGATCCCTTAGTTCCGATCCTAACTAACCACTTTCGCTTCGTTGACACTCATGCAACTCGGCGGTTATAAGTACTCCTAATATATGTATACAGACTACATAACTACGTTTTCTAAGGGACTTTGAAGAAAACGAAAGAAAGGGAAATAATCAAGTTTCTTCACTATAGAAAGATACTAGTATATAAAAAATTCATTGGAACTTCGTATACATAATACTAGCTAGTATCACGATAGTTAGGTTAATTCTTGCATTTATATATACATTCACGATCTTTAATGCCTTTTGGGGTGTACCGAACCTTAGAATAATGAAACCCATTGATTACTTTTAGCATCAATATTGTGGTTAAGATTTCATATGGAACAATTGGTAACAAGTTACTAGCCCATTGCCCAATAGATTCCATTTAGCTTTTAATATAGCTTTAACCATACCGGGAAGAACGGTAGCTAGTTAGCATTCTTTTTACGTACCAGACTATCAAGGGACATTACGTTAGTTACAAAAATATATAATATTACATGTTTTGTAATTTGTATCCATTTGATATCAATGATAGTAGACTTCTTTCGATGAATTGAACTATTTATAGAACCTGCGTGACCACAGAATAATATATTTCATCGAAGTTACTTATATGATACACTTATATGGTAAATTCCGTGCTAAGCAAAGACGCAAATATGATAATAGAATAGTCCCGTGCTAGTCTGTGACGTAAAAAAGAATTCAACTACTAGCTATCGTTCTACCCGGCATGTCGTAGGAGGCGACTAAGGGAATAAGGGTTATTTCTGGCATGTCGTAACAGATAAGGGACTAGGGGTCAATTGAATCTATTGGGCAATGGATTAGTAGCATGCCACCAATTTTCCGTGATATCACAACCCCAATATTCATGCTAATAAGTGCCCGACTATGGGTTTCATGTTTCCAAGGGTTTGTATTGTATAACGTATACACTCAATTTATAGTTTTATTTATTACAGTTAAGTTTGACTTGCTAGAACAAACAAAATTATATCACACCCGTTTCCCTACATGCGGTGTAGGCAGAGCTTACGGTTCCCCGTTATTTTCGATTCTGACGAGCCATTTTATACCGCATTACTCTCCTCACCGCACTTCATACACGTTTAAATCATATCTATAAGTTAATAGTCTATCATAATAGTCAGGTTCTTACTTCCTCCACCCAGAATAGAGGTACAATAGTCCCTGGTAGATGCTGTAGTAACTCAATCTTATCTGTTTTAAAGAGTTCCATGTTGAATTGAACTCGTTGCTTGGCAACCAGCGGTGTTCCTGTTATCTGCAATTAAAAATAATTAAAAGTTTAATTCATATAGGAACATACACAAATTACATATATATAGTACATATATATCTAGCATCTACGTCCCTAACGGGATAGGCAGAGACTGACGATCGCCACCTGGAACGATCCTGACAAATCTCTCTTGCTTCACTCACACCCATTTACCTTCTCATACATGCTCTTCTGTTCTTCAAGCTACGCAATACGCCTTTGAGTACAAACTACGGATGTAAAATCTTTGGGTGTGATGTATTGTACATTATATATCGCACTCCTGTGCTAGTGTGAGATGGAAAAATAATGCTGACTAGCTGCCATTCTTCCCCTCATAACGTAAGAGGCGAAAAAGGGACTAGGGGAAAAGAGAATCAATTGGGTGATAGGCTAGCAACCTGTCCCCAATGTTCAAAAAGTGACCTACAAGATATTATATCTCTGAGGTTCTGCCCACCCCAAATGGATTAAAACACGTGTATGTATATGTATGGTAGCCACGTGGACTCAACCACTTGTTCTCAATCGATCAACGAAGTTAAACAACCATGACGATATAAGTGATCACATGCTGTGCTACTGTGGTGAAGGAAAATGTAGAGAGAAAACCTAGCTATCATCAATTTAGGAATAGGGATTCAATCACTCAATCAATCAGCCCTATACTAGTCCACTGCTAGACGTAGGCCTTCCCAAGGGTACGTCACAAAACACGATCACTCGTGGCCCTCAGCCAGCCACTACCAGCGACCTTCTTCAGGTCTTCGTTCATAGTTCAGGTCACATTGGGACACTACGAAAAGAAATCCTGGCTAGCCCATTGCCTCAGTAAATACTCGTTAACACCAAATGTTTTACTTTATGCTCCAACGAATAAAATTAGATACACAATCTCCACCTCACTTTCTTTACTCAAATAAACAAACAAAGAATAGACTTACATATTCCATTAACACTCCCTTCCTTTCCTTTTGGGGTAAAAATCATCAGAGATATATATCTCCTAGGTCACTTATTAGCATTAGGGTTGTGATGGAACAATATACATAGGTGTCAGATGGCTAACCCATCGCTCAATTCATTCCTCGAAGATATCGCTTAAGTCACTTTTTAGCATGAATATTGGGGTTGTGATGACGTATGGTGACAGGCTGCTAGCCCATTGCCAAATTCATTCCATTTACCCTTATACGCCTCCTACGCTATGCCTTGAATCCAGCTAGTTAGCATTCTTTTTACGTCCTAGCTAGCACAGAACCAACTTACCGGTTCAAAATCAATTTCAATGCCATGCTCGTTGACATCTGGATTCAAGCCCTTTACATTCTTCAACAACGCAGGGTCAGTATCCAAGAAATGTGGCATTGAAGCATACATGGGGGGCTTTAAGGCACTTCATCAGGTCCATAATACCCTTAGGAGGACAGGTGTCTCCACAAAAGCACTGGAGCTCCGGGTCGTTTGCGAAATCTCCTATGTTAGCGACGTAGCGGTTAGTTTTCAGACCTCTGTATGAAGTCTTCTTTTGGTACCACGGTTTGAATGAGCTGTGGAGTTTGAAATGGTAGGATGAAGAATATGATTAGTTATAAAGAAGAGTTAGCCGAAAGGGAGAGTAGGTGTTAGGTTTTAAGAATAAGAGGAATCTTAGGAATAAGCTAACCTTCATTACGCTCGTATGATGCCACCTATCACGTTGAGTGATATCTGGTGAAAATTGAGTTAGATAGTTATGTTCTTAGAAGAGATTATGATGAAGAAAAGTATGTATTAATTGTAGATAATTGTCCTGATTACTTTTGAACTTGAAATATTAGTATACCTACGAGCTATATTCTATATTAATTCATAAACATTGACGTCTCTAAATCCTCGATATGAGATAATATCGTATTGATTTTTAAAATGAACCGAATATTGTTTATTACTTATATTGAATATACTCATTAAATACTAGTATATACTTACCGGCACAAATCCCCCGAGAAGCTCTCAATCCGGTCTTTCTCGGTCAAAAAGGGGGGGAATACCGTACCATCAGTCCCCCTGGTATTCATTGCACTCCCCCTTCCAAATGTCCATTTGGGGATTGTCGTCGATTGCTATAACCCTGCCTACCTCCATAATGTTCTTGATGCCTCGTTTCACTGTCACTACGTGAGGGTCTATTGTGGCGTTGCGCTAGAAATAAGTTATAGATATCAGGTCATAAGAAGTCAGAGGTCTTACCCACTGGACTACAGATTATAATCAATATCTTTTTAATAACGTATGTACAGACAGCACTAAAAGTGCAGTCCCATTAACTTTTTATAAGGTTTAAGTTTTTTTTTAATCTTTATTAAGACCACTAAGGTTATGTCGGCTGAAGTACAAACACTGATGCCACGGCGTTTGAACTTCTTGTTATTCCATCGCCATGGTTACACAACGTCGCCAGCCGCTACAACCGAAGAAAAACTAAATCGAAAATCCAATTCTTCTCATCCTTGTTCTACAGTTCGTTCCAGTTGAGGATCCAAATATAATCCCAAAGCAAACATATTTAGCCAATTTGGCATCACAACTGACTAAATATTCAGCCGAAAATATTATTTGTATTTTCAACTATCACTGAGCTGCTGACTTTGTTGATGAACCCATAGACGACTGGAGGTTTAAGTTTATAAGAACAAAAGACAATATTTTACATTTTAAAACTGGCGCTACTATGCATTGTCATAGCCACTATACGCGTGCTTCGACATGAAAAATAATTTTTTTTGTTCTTATAAACATAAACCTTATAAAAAGTTACTGGGGCTGCACTTTTAGCGTTGACTGTAGATCTTTATGAACAAATGCCTTACTGTGCCGAAGAGTGAAAACTTAAATTGGTTGTTGGGCTCTTGAACCAAACCGTTGACTTGTTCCTTCTTCAAAGCCGTGCACACTGCTTTCGGAGCAAAGTCCGTTCTGGCGCAGTTTATGTTGTAGCTGTAGATACAATAAAAATATATATATATAGTATAGATATTTGTAGGAATACAATTATTCTTATAGCCATATAAATACGCCAGATCTCTTGTTACCTCGGATACAAACAAAACGTTTGTAATTTTGTTCAAACCATTTTGTGTTATGTAAACAGGATATTATACTATAGTTAAAAGTTTTATGACGTATTAAGCACAGAAGGAATTCGAGATATTATAAAGTCTAAAGGCGATGTGTTACCAACCTTTTAAGATTATTCAACTACTTTACGCAACATCAATAAATTAACGACGATCGAAAGCTAATACATAGTCTTTCGATCATCTTTATTTTATTGTTGCTCAAGGATCTGTTCATCCAAAAAGCAATACAAGTAGATTAGTTTTGTATATACGTACCCTCGAAACATAATGTCCATTGCCTTTACCCGCATAAAGATGTCGCTGGGATTGTCAAAGATGCCATTGAATGCCTTTCCTATCATGTTCAGCATCGCTGGCTTATCTATCGAAACCACTTTTGCTACGGCCTGAAACATATAAATGTATTCACTACATGGGGTATAACAAATCCGAAGAATATTCTCCTCAATTTTAGAATGCTGCTGTTTTCCCGGCATGTTGTAGAAGGCGATTATGAGACTAGGTATAACAATTAGAACCTATTGAGCAATGGACTAGCAACCTGTCGCTAATGTCGCATATACCGTCACAACCCCGATCCATGATTCTAAAAGGTGACTTAAGAAATATTAAGGTTCAAAAATGTATATGAAAACATACAAACCACGTTTGCTTAATTCACATTTATGCACCTTCTCAGACATACTGGGTTATTGTGGCTATTTCTATCGAAGTCCTTCTTTACTATCTTAAGAATAAGTTTACTTATCCTATTAAATCTCAGTAATAAGTAGATCAGAAATAAGATTCTTGTTTACGACTTCCTACTTCTTATTAACCGTATTTTGACATATTTATCCCTACAATAAGCTAAAATTAAAAATAAAGCTCTATTCCTTACCAGCATAAATATATGTGGTATGACAAGAATTTCTTCGCCAGTAAGTCCTGGAGCAGAGAGTTCCTTCTTGAAGTAGAAAGCGTCCCGTTTCTTGTATGTTATGGTGTCTGTGTCAACATGGTCTTCGATGTCCACTTTGTCTTTCCATTCTCTGGAATAAAATAACTTTTTACGTCAGTTCATATAAAAAAAAACTGTATGAGGGTTGAAGGATGATAATTGCATGTTTTATAACTATGATCATTGCGGTGGAGTTAGGTTCAAGTGGGCATTTATTTGGTTCCGTAGTGTGAGTGTTTCTAAGGACATTTTTGAACCCACATTCTAACCAGATAGTCAGCACTTAATGAGATGGTAAACCGAGTCGCCATTTACAAGCACTGTTTTTAAAATGAATGTTAATTTGGTATCTATTGATGTAATCATACATAATACAATATTTTATTCTCATCCTTTAAACTTATGTTAATATTGAAAAACTTTTAGCTGACACATAACTGTTTGGTTATTTAGCATGACATGATAATATTTTTCTGTACATATATGACATAACCATTATTTATCATGTATTATTTATTTTTTGTTAGTATTGAGTTTTTTTTGGTTCGTACATATTTTATTTCGTTCTTTCTATATCTAAATTTAAGATGTAAATAAAATATGATGCTTTATAAAACAATAATTATGATTGAAGATTTTAGTTTTGATTTATATATGTACGTATATTAATCTTCAAAGCTATGAAGTTTATAAGATTTTTCTTAAAGCTTTCTCATTGAAAAGCTTACGGACAAAAGGTATCTCGAAAACTTTCTTAACAGCAATTAGTGCCGACTGGGTGATATTATTAAAAGGGCGACCGAGTCTATTATAATCTCATTGTTACCTACACGAGCCGATTAATCGGGGGAGGAAAACAGTATATGATATTTTATGTATTTTTTAGAATAAACTTAATTTTGTATCATATAATATCTACTTTTCTTTAGTGTTACGAATGCTGTCAGGGTTGTGCTTGCATTAAATTTACGATAGATTGCTAATTAATCGTTTAATCGAATATTTGAAACCCAAATTACTAGAATGTATAACCCTAGTCGCCTCTTACAATATACTGCAAAAACAGACGGCAAGGACAGTTAATACGCATTACTTGGCCTAGAACCAAGGATGAGAATATATATAAACACATACATAGTACAGTGCACGGAATACTACGGTGAGGGAAAACATCGTGAGGAAACCTACTTGTTCCCGGTAATAGTTAGTGCTTGTAAATGGCGACATGGCATACCACCTGTCACATTGAGTACTGACTATCTGGTTAACATGTGGGTTCGAGGTGGTCATATAATTACTATTTTCACAATTGCGGAGATGGACACCTGTACCTCTGACTACCCCGCCAGGGTTAATGGTCGTGAACGCATATGTATGTACACACATACAACTCCATTATCTCGATCCTGACTAACCATTTTCACTTATTCGTCCTCCATACACATCTCCTCATACACACTACTTGATTATAGTTACTAACGTCACCACGACACGTCATAACATTTAATCACCAAGAAACAGATGGCAGATTTAAGCCCCTCCCATATTAACACGTGTCCCATATAATTAAATCTTACATGATTGCGAAGCCTAATCACAGTAATCGAGTGCTAATCCTCAATTCAACGTGAATTAGTAGGGACCGACGTTTACCTCGTTTGACCTTAACTAACCTACTTGGTTATTCTGAAAGGGATAAGTTAGGTTGATTAAGGGAGTGTATGTAAAGAACGTAAGAAAGAAAGAAAAATATTTGATTGAATTGACAATATACTCCTACACATGTTGAAGATATTGATGTGCTGGTATTTAATATTGTATTGATTACATTAATTAATCAGCCTGATGCAGTCCACTGCTGGGTATAAGCTCAAGGGTATGCTTAAAGACACGAGTACTCTAGCCCTTATCCAGTCACTAATAGATATTATGGTGAGATTCGTATATTGTAATAATTTTAATGTTCGCAATGAGTTACCGATGTCTTATTATGTCTTGTTTACATGCAAACACATCACACCTGATTTCCTGTAGAGGGATGGCACTTTCGCTTCATCAACACACACTTAATGGTACAGGTAGTAACCACTGAGCGTGTGTCCTCACCCATTATCAATATGGCGACTATCTGACAATCATGTCTTATTGGCTGGCACCTACGTTATCGCTTTTCCCCTCCACCGACATATGTATATTCTTTTTGACAATCTACAAACATTCATTCGCATAAAATGTCGAGGTCTTGTTTATACGATGATATTCTTCAGTGCTAATAGGGAAATTGAGTAAATACTCGGAATGTACGTAAGTGACTAAGATTTTCTTTTATCAATCATCAGATCCAGATTAATTGCACTAGGTCTGAAATAAAACAGCGTCTAAAAGTCTGTTTTAATTGTTATTTACTGTATAAAACTAATAAACATTGTAAGTTTTTTATTGTTAATATTTCAAATCTTTTTCTGTATCTACACTTAAGATGTAAACAAAACAAATATTTAATAAAAAGTGCCATTAATGTTACTCTAAATAAGATGTAACTAATATGTATAACCGAAGTAGAAAAGGTCATAGGTGATATCATATACCTTAATAGTACCTAATGCTTTGAGCAGGTGATTTTTATATCGATCGCCGCCTCATTAAAATTGCAAGTGCTGTCAAACCCACCTATGTTATTAATTTTTAATCCAAGAGCAAGTTAAAGCCTAGACCTTATTGTGCAATTAGCTAATCTCAGGGTTAGCATCCCATTGATATTTATTTAACAAGACAATTGAAGGGCTTAAGGAAAAACAGCCTTAGTCAATAATGTAAAAATCTCAGTATGGGCAAAAAACTGTTTTGATCATTTGTACTTATTTTATTAATATTAACGCTTTTGCTTTTCAACTACTCCTATTTAGAATGTCAAACAATATTCAAGACAGTTCCAATATGGTACAAACAAGTTTTTAGTATAAAAAGAGATATTTAGGTTATGATATAGGTTATTCTTCCAAGTGACCAAACAATCGTTTTATGGAATACTCGTGACTTTGGATGTTTTTCAAAAATCAGTAAAGAGCATCCTGTGGGCAGTTTTCCTACATAGCTTAGCATACTCAGTTCAATTTTAGTTTTTTTGACAAAGGCTGTTTTTCATTTAAACCCTTCAATTGTTGATCTAAAGCGGTTTAAAATTTCATATTCATCCCACTATTCACATGGAAAAACTTTCGCTATATCATTTTCCATGTCGCGAACCTTTTTAGTGAGGCTATTAAGTTCTTGGAAACATCGTATACGTCCTAGTTTAACTATTAAATTATGTGACTTTGTGCGCACGATAAACTAGTTAATAGACTTTTGAACCAATAACGAAATACTATAGTTTTAAGAGATTCGCGATTTATACTCATGATTAATAACTAACGGGACTTATCGCGTATGTTTTTATATAATAAAGTTACCTTTATTCACCCGACGTTTCGGCTACGTTGCAGCAGCCATGGTCACGGGCAGTCGGCCGTGATAAGTCCCATTACTTATTAATAACGAGATACTATTTAGATAATTCAGTTTTTTTAATCGTATATACATAACCTAAGTATACGATACGATAGAAACATGAAAACATCTCCTTGACCCAATATTAGCATAATCTTAAGGTTACGATGCCATAATGGAACATTGGTGACAGGTTGCTAGCCCATCCATCGTTCAATAGATTTTATTTACCCCTAGCCCCTTAGTCGCCTGCTACAACATGGCGGGAAGAACGGCAGCTAGTGCAAGTTAAAGCCTAGAACTTATTGTGCAATTAGCGAATACAAGGTTAGGTTTAAGGCGTTATTATACCATCGAAGATATTTATTTATCAAGACAATTGTTGATCTAAAGCGGTTCCGACATAGTATCAGCGTTATGATTGTCTACCATTCGTAGCACACTAAGCTGAGACGGAACCGTTTTTTAGTCCCGTGGATAGGTACACAAAGAATACTAACTAGCTGCCGTTCTTCCCGGCACGTCGTAGGAGGTGACTAAGCGATTAAAATGAAATGGAATCTATAGGGCTATGGTCTAGCAACCTGTCACCTAAGCTCGATTAGATATCGCAACACTGATATTCAAGCTATAAAGTGACTTAGGATATATTATGTCTCCAAGGTTCTGTCCACCCCGAAAGGCATTTAAAGACGTGATAGTATATGTATGTATGTAAGAACATCTACATAGGTGCATACCGATAAAGTTTGCAGAGAAAATGGCGTAAGGAAATCTGCTCATTTTTATTTGATAGGTAATATGTTCCTGAATGGACATTGGTAAAAATAAACAGTGATTTTATAATATTGAGTATCTAGAGAAACGTAATTTTTTTTAAACTATATACCTATTAAATGTGACAATTAACACCCACGCTAAACACCATCAAACAACATAGTACAGCTTACGTTCCATAATAAATCTATAATTTCTAATAAATAAAACTATATTTCTAACATATCTAAAGCTTATTTTCCTCAAGGTAATGTGTTTGTATATACGAGTATATTTCTATTGATTAAAACCGCATTAATATTTAATATGTCACATCCATCCGTGCTCGTATGTATGTTATTATCATTTAATTCAAGTACAAACCATTGCTTGTGTTATGGATTGTTATTAGTTAATTGATTGGCAATAATTCTAATAAACAAGGTTAATATTGTAGTATTCGTAATTGTACCTAACTCTATAGAGACATAGTTTTGTTTATAAAAATATAATATATACACATAACACCATTTTCTCTTAAAGGGGTAGGTAGAGACTATAGATCCACATTTGTCCCGATTCTGACACACCACTTTCGCTTCATTGACACTCATACACACTCAGCGGTTATAGATTCTTCTAACATCATCCTTTTTAGCTATTTGACATTATTTCGTATTGGAAATAAACACGATAAGCTTTTTTTCTTATCTACTCGTAGTACAATTTGAGAACTATGAGTAAATGTACTTCAAGTTTCTTTTCTTGAAAGTCTTATGTCTTATTAGTCACATATTATTGTAGCTAAATTATTGTTGTTATTTGAATAAGATACAGTTTCATATAATAATTTAATCTGATACAATCCTTTCGCAGTTTAATTCACAGCCCGCGTTTCATTTGTTAGACAGCACCCAACGTGATAGTAAACCGTATACAGGAACTGGCTATTTATTACCCGAGGGATAGGCAGGTTTCCTCACGATGTTTTCTCTCACCGTCAGAATACATGAATGATCTTTGTAACTAATCTAAAAATTTCATATTCATCCCACTTTGCACATAGAAAAACTTTCGTCATATCATTTTCCATGTCGCGAACTTTTTTAGAGAGGCTATTAAAAGTTCTAGGAAACATCGTATACATTCTAGTATAGCTATCAAAATATATGCCTATCTGCGCATGCTGAACTAGCTAATAGCCTTTTAAACGAATAAAGAGATACTATATCGCGTGCTTGTTTGTGACGTAAGAAGTATGCAATCTAGCTTAATAATTTATAAGGATATAAAAGTTTCAGCCCTCAATTACGCCTCTAAACGACGACGACGTTTTCTGACTACTTTTATAGGTTAAATAATCTTGATATAAGTAAATAAACGATGGTCAATAGATTTCAATTCGACGTAGCTCAGTTGTTTGGGTCTTGAATCTGTATCCACTGTATAGGGTTCAAATTCCGATGGAGCATGTACCAATGGCAATAAAGTTTAATGAATTTATTTGTACATTTATATAATAAAAATTACATTAACGTAATGCATCTAATAACTACGGTGATTGAAAACATCGTGAGGAAACCTACCTGTTCCCCGAACAGGTAATAGTGCTTGTAAATGGCAACTTGGCTTACCACCTGTCACATTACTACCTCTACGATTACGGAGATGGATACCTGAATTTTTGACTATGGCGCAAAGATCGATCGTGAACGCGTTTGTCTTTGTCTTGTCAATAGATTAATCGTCATTATATATGTATTTATTAATTAACAGTTACTTACTCGAAATAATAAGGCCCCACTTCACGAACGATGGGTGTTCCACCTTTCTGCACCTCCTCAGGGTTAGTGTAATTGAAGAAATAGACCTTAAAGTCTAAGGCAAAGGGTATCTGTTCCCACATCTTTCTCACGTCTGTCTTCTTCGATAAGGCCATTTCCTAGAAAATATAATTAATATTAATTCATATCATAGAAGTTAATACACCTGTTAATTTTATTTATTTGTAAAGTATTTCTGTCACATTGAGTACTGACTATCTGGTTAACACGTGGGTTTGAGGTGTCCATAGAATTACTACCTTCGCAATTGCGGAGGTGGAAACCTGAATCTCTGACTGCCCTGCAAGGGTTAATGGTCGTGAATGCGTTCGTTTGTTTTGTTTATTTCTTTAATTTGTAGAAAACCATCCTGATTAATATTGTGTTATGTATTAGTTATTTCTCTTTTATTTTTATTTATTTTATTATATATTGAAAAAGGGTGACGTTAAGGGTACCTATAACCGCCGAGTGTGTATGAGAAGATGTATGAGTGTCAATGAAGCGAAAGTGGTCTGTCAAGATAGGGACAAATGGGGGTCCGTGATCTCTGCCTACACCTCAACGAGGAATCAGGCGTGATGTGTATGTATGTATTATTTTATTATTTATTTATTCTTCCTAATTATACAATGGTCATGAGCCCAATACGATGTGATTTTACATTGATAAATTAGCTAAACAACTACAAAAAAATTCAATCTATTACATACATAATTATCAATACATTTTTATTTATCTTTTATAGTTTTTTTACCTATTTAACTCCCATACGATTACAGAAAAAGCCAAATTTTTCGAACAAATTTCGAATAAAACCTTTTCCGAACAAATCCTGTACAACCCCATCTATCGATTACACATAAACAACAATGCAACCACGGACTAACCTGCACTAGTATTAAAACAGATAAAAATGGACGCTCCCTGAATGCATTCACATAAAACGGATATATGCTAACCAGTAACAGCTTTAGCTTAGGGACGAACATATATGTAGCTCTAGTAATAAAAGGGGACTGAAAACGGGGAATAGAAGAAAGACTACCTGGTATAATAAACGGTTGTGTATACACAAATCGTGAAGCGTATGTTATGTTTATGTAGAGACCAAAGAGTTTTACTTTAAGTCCTTGTGATGATAAGAATAACGTGTTATGATTATATTGTTAAACGATATAAATTTTAATGAATCTATCTTAATTTTCCGCGTTGAAATATTTGAATAATTTCTCTGAATAGGCTTCAATTCATCGTTAGGGATTAGGGAAATAATTTAACTTTTTGAAATGGTTTCGTCGTTTAAATCGTTGCCGGAAATAATTTCCGTCATTTTCTCTTGTATTTTTATAGAATCTTTGATTAAATTACACCTCCAAAAAATGTTGAAATATAATCTCAATAAATTGAAGGCTGAAACGATATTTTAAAATAGAATTTCGAAACATCGTAACGGTAACCTCAAACTTTGCATATGTAAGTAGGCTATATTCTTATCATTGTTTGAATTCATAGCCCTTAAACCGATAGATTAAATGAGGCTCCTGAATTTACACAGTTAACAATTAAATGTCTAACCAATGTCTCTTAAATATCGATTTAATTACAAACCTTAGAAGCTTGCTACTAAAGTAGTCTGTTCTAATGACCATATCTATTCTTCTTCAAAACATTCTTCATACTATACACATTTCTGGGGATTAGGACGTCTAAAGTTCAAATAGAGAAACGTGATTCGCAATATATACTCACGTGTTCTCATAGTCTAAAGTTAAGTTAATAAGCTATACGGAATACTAAGGTTTTCCATTAAAGTTAACATCTAGTTCCCAATGACATGAGTGATCTTGACAGGAACATGAAATGTGACAATACTTATTACCATATGTTCTGGATTCTGTAAGGTTTTGGCATTGTACACTTTAATGTATAAAGACAAACGCGTTCACGATCATTATCCCTTGCGCGGTAGTCAGAGTTTCACGTTTTCAGCTTTGCAATTGCGAAGGTAGTAATTCTATGGCCACCTAGAACCCACAGGTGGCAAGCCATGTCACCATTTACATGCACAAACTATTATCCGTTCGAGGGAACAGATAGATTTCCTCACTTTGGTATTCGATGCATTTCGTAAATGTATTTTGATTACGATAATCTACAATAGAACTTTATATAAATTCATTCCATGCTAAAGCGGGATTTGAACCCTGTACCCACTAATACAGAGTCTAGTCCCAAACACCTGAGCTACGTTGAATTACGTTTGATGTATAATAGAGTATTTATCATAACCTACATGATGGAATATTGGTGAGTAATTAACATAACACAGTCCACGATATATTCATTTTCTATTAGTCTGCTTAAAGAAAAGTAGCTTAAAGTTATAAAGTTATACACAAATATAAATATTATAAATAAAGTTATACACAAGCTAACCCAAGCCTTTTTATTTTAAGCTACCACTGTAGTATCTGCAGTATATTGCAGATACGTAAATATTGCGGATATCAAACCGTAGCTTCTAAAAGTGCTTTGGTCCCGCGAGAATTCGAAAGCACCTGCATCGAAATGGTGCTAAATATGGAGTCAATAACAGATAAATAAAACACTTTTGTTCGTTTACAAAAAAAGACAGAGTAGTTATACAAAGATGTGAACATATAACGTACATTTAAAGACTATTAAGCCTTTAAATGTAGTTAGAGTTTTAAACGACCGCGAAGGTTTTATTCGCCTAAATCTCTGGTTTCAAAAATAGTTGATGAATTAGGACTTAATAATTTTATTATAAATTAAGATATTTATGCATCCAACTTTAAAAAGACAAGAGAGTGAAATATTTTAACAAGGTGATCCTTTCAATATTTGGTTCCTTAGAAATTAAATTGAAAAGGAAACGAGAAAAGTTTGCACTTTCATTGGCAGTGACATATTGCCAGCGAAAGAGTTTATAGTCGTCTCATTCGTAAACGATGAATTTCAGTTTTAATATTAAACGTACGCTTTATAGATATTAGAAACCATTAAAGTAGTAAAAAGTATCAATTTATTGCTATTTACATGATATTGCCTTTATTATGAACTTTATCGCTGTGCTTGAAAAGAATGCCATTATTTCTTGCATAAAATTCTGCACCAGATAACTACGAGAAAATTACTCAATACAATATTATTCTCAACTACGTTTTAAGCTAATAGAGCGTACCAATCATTTATATTTTTAATCCCATATTTAACACCATAAGGCACGACGCGACAGTCATACTATAACCAAAAAGGAAGCGAAAATTCAGACATTAATAAATGTCAGGTTAGTTAATAGTCTTTTTGCCAACTATAACCAATAACATAGATACCTTGCGTGACTGTAAATCAGTATTTTAAATATCGTATAATATAATATATAACATCATCCTATTCAACCAACCTTCTTGAGCATAAACTTCAAGATGGCGGGGAAGATCGCCCAGCCGAAGATGATGCCAAACAGCCCGGCCCCCGCACAGCCCATCGTCAGCTTCATAGCCCTTGTCATCAACATGGTGGTAGCTGGAACAAATGGGAAGTTATAGGGTTATAGTATAGGTGATAGGGTGGTAATCAGTTAATAATATTCCGTATAAAGTTATTATAAATTTATTAGTTACCCCGAATCAAATAAAAGTATATGTGGAAATATATGTTTATATTTTATAGAATATAATTTAATATATAGGTAAGTAATATAACGATAGTAGCATCGATACTTAATAGCATATCTTTGTGAATGGCGCTAAATATCATCGCAGGATATATTATTGACTATTAAATCTCATGAGATCAAGGACAGTAGCATTATATTCTCATTCTACCCCTTCTCGCATGTCAACTACGTTTTACAAGCCTTAAAACACGAGACAATCAAATCAATCAACTGTCATCATGACATAAACAATTAATATTCAACCCTTCTGTCAACTAAACCTATGATTACAATGAAATTGCCAACAACACGTCGAACGGTGGGCAATTAAAACTGAAATCGCTTGTTACTTCGACCAAGGAGTATTAAGTGACAACCTCTTTTGTGTTTTAATGTCTTTATTTGTTTTGGTTATTGGGTAACAGGTAATGAGTTCAATTCCTAATAATAATTAAGTTGTTTTTACAAATGAGGCTTACTGTTGAATTACCTTTGTTTTCGAGGGGCTTATACAAGTTTTTCCTTATTTAAGATAATTAATCGTGTTTATACAGTAACAAATAATGAAGATACGGAGTTTTTGTAAAAAATATGCTACTCAACATGTCATAAGAGGCGACTAAGAGTTTTTACGTATAGGCCATATTGCTGAAGAAATGTATTTAAACCCATTTATATATTAACCGTGATAAAATTGTTCAAATTGCACATATAACTTTATAGTGTACGTAGGGCTTTAGTCTGAGTAATTAATTATGCAGATTGCAAAAATATAATAAAATCATGCCTTAGTTTATAACAAAATATGATATGTAGACCATTGAAACAAGTGATAGACTCGCCACACAAAACCTAAGTCTCTTTAACCTACACTATTTTAACACAAAACAACCCTAAAACCTTATTCACCTCTACAAAACCAGACCACAGACGTCACGTCAGGAACGACCTAACAAAACACTCTTCAATTATGACATTAGCAATGACTTTGATTGCGAATACAGCTGTTATTTTATTCATAATTACAGCTTATTGTTCGCGTATTATGTGAGCGATCGATATTCGCGGGAACTAGCCGGTGCTTCTTCTCAGGGTTAAGTTTAAAGAAAATAGGTTTGCTAACAGTAAAAATAGGTGTCCTGTGCTAGTCTAGGACGTAAATGTAACTTAAATAGATAACATACTTATACGTTACGTCTTTTAGAACGGGGGGTAAGATTCGGGATGTAAGAACAAAGAAGTATAGATAGATATATGTATAATATCTCCACCACCTGACACATTGAGTACTGACTATCTGGTTAACACGTGGGTTCGAGGTGTCCATAGAATTACTACCTTCGCAATTGCGGAGATGGAAACCTGAACCTCTGACTACCTCGCAAGGGTTAATGGTCGTGAATGCGTTTTGTTTGTATCTCCTAGGTCAGTTTTTAGCATGAATATTGGGGTTGTGATGTCATATAGAATACGTGACGGGTGGGTAGCCTATCACCCAATAGATTGTATTTATTTCTTTGTCTCTTACACGCTAATTACGACATAACGGGAAGAAAGGCAGCTAGATAGCATTCTGCATACGTCCCAGTCTAGCACAGAACATAGTATAATCTGTATAGTATTATATTATCTGTGGTATAATACATATATGACCTTATTATATATACAGATAGGAAATAAGAAAAAAAGTATAATTCTTAATTTAATTTAGTGCTTGTGAATGGCGACATGGCTTACCACCACACATTGAGTACTGACTATCTGGTCAACACGTGGGTTCGAAGTGTCAATAGAATTACTACCTTCGCAATTGCGGAGATGGAAACCTGAACCTCTCACTACCCCGCAAGTGTTAATGGTCGTGAACGCGTTTGTCTTTGTCTAAGTAAAATTCTAAACAATACTCTGACTACACCGGAAATTGAACTTCAGATTCTCTGGCCACTCAAAGCCCACGTTTGTGCAGATACCAAGTATTGAATATGACAGTGGTTAGTGTCTTGTCATTAAAAGCTATTTCCATTAGGTGTAATGAGAAATATACATAAAAACGTGCATGTCATTAAAATTTGAAAATTCGTAGCAGCTACGAATCGAAATCCTTACAAAATCGTTTAAAAATTCTATGTTTTTCGAATGAAATAGAGATCTTTATAGACTGTTCCTTAATAACGTAATCTATTCTGGTTTTTAATACTTTTCAGGACACATAAAAGACTCCGGAAAATTGGAGTGTTTGTCAAAAGTTACTTTACTTACTAAGATTATATCGACTCAATTTTTAACCTCATATATGCTAGGAAAGAAAACTATGTAGCTTTCTTTTAACGTCCCAACTAGCATAGGATTTTCAGAATACAGTGTGAAATGGTAATTATTTCAAAAAGTCACTGTTTCCAACATGCAGTCATTAAAGTCAATAAAATACGTCCCATGAAAAATTTATGCAAGCGTTGCATCATGATATCGACTCCAAATCATTTGCAAAAGCTCAGAGTAATCAACTTATTTAACTTGAACTCTAGTGTCCTTATAAAAAATATATAACTGTAGTTCATGTTATTTTGGTTTGATGATTCTTTAAACTAATATAAAATGAACTACCGTGTAATAGTAATTGCAAGGTATTTCAGTTCAAAGTAGTTTGGTTACCCGAGTGTTCCATACTGCTCTGAATGAATAATGATTAAATATCATAGCACAATTAACAGGGGTGTGATAATTTATAGGAATAGTGTGGGTTGATTAAATAATATAGGGCAAGAACTAAATTTAGTTTGATTTATTCCAGGTATTTCGTTTCATTTGATAAACTTGTTGTTGTTAGTATTTTCCAGGTTATCGATAGAGAGAGTGAGTTGACGGGTTCATTAAGCCTTTTATTTTATAAAATTTTCACGATCATTAACCCTGGCGGGGTAGTCAAAAGTCCGGGTGTCTATCTCCGTAATTGCGGACGTAGTAATTAATTGTATTCGAACCCAAAATTCACAACTAAAGTCACAATTACCAACGTGCATTTAAGTATGGAAAAGTAATGTTTATTTTACATTCATATACATTCGCGTCCTTTTATCTCTTTCGGGTTTAACAGAGGCATTGCTATATCTCCTGGGTCACTTTTAAACAAGAAATATGAATTATAAGTAATTGGTTTATAATTTTAATAATTGGTTTATTCTATTATGCTACGAACAGACTATCGGGTGCAAATTAATGGAATACCTAGTCATAAAAATAATGCCAACATTTATTTTAAAATAGTATTATATAGTGAATTGTGCGTGTTAGTGTAATGTAGTGTCATTGTATAAGAGACTAAATGAATATAGTTTCATTTATTTATTTTATAAGGGGATTTTATTTTTATAACCAGTATAATATGTTTAATAATATTCATGTAGTATATTGGGAAATAAGTATCAAATTTTGGAAGTGAGATTCTGATTTAGGGCTAATAAATGCCAAAAAACAAAGTAGTAATTTCTCTTAATAGGTAAAAATTAACTTTTGTGAGAGGTAGCTGAACGAAATTTAGTCAAATCTAACAATATCGCAGATTAATTCAATTTAGACATAAAGAACACTAGGCAAGGTATTAATTTTAATAAATTCCTCTTCTTACAAACCTTAAGTTTCATTATGAGTTCTTTCCATTTCACAAAGTGATTGTAAATTTAAAATGCATATACTGAGTTAACTGAACTTAAGGTAAATAAAGTAATCTAAGAGTTAAGAGCCTGTTCTAAGGCGCTATTACACGAATAGGGACTTACCGATGCACACAGATGGCAATGAATTCATCAAAATATCTCCTGTTTATATATTCAAGATGGATATACTAAAAATTAAAGAAAGCTGAAATATTCGTTTGAGTACAAATTGAATTATATCCGTTTATATTTTACAGTCTTAAACGAACACGGAAAATATAACATCGTATATCTTGTTTAATATATTTAATTGTAAGAGATTTTTTGAATTCTGTGCGGAAATAAAAAAATTTTTTGTTTAACTAATTGAACAAAAAATCCTAAATGCCGGAATTTCTTATTGGTTCTTCTCTATATTTTTTGGCTTCTGAACCAATTATCATTATCAGAGACAACTACTGTTAGACAAATGTTGATTTTTATGAATTCAATTAATATACTATGCGTGTATATTGAAAAAAAATTAGAGTTTGAGTTTTTAAGGACGACGAAGAAGTTTTTTTTATTCTTTTAAAGGGCCAGAAATTTTAAAAAAAAATTATAAGTGGTAAACTTATCCCCTAGGTACATAACAAAACTTTAGCTTCTAAGTTACTTCGCATGAAAACTGCTTATTATTTTTATGTACTTTCATTTCGGATTTTTGGACTAGTCAAAAGATTTGGATAACCTGATCGAATGTTTTCTTACACTATTGCGATTGTAAGGTCTTATAATAATCTATACCATATTTTAAACCCAGAACCACGTTTTGTTTTTATCATACCTTGCAATACCTCATATGAACCAAATGTGTATTTTAAATACTTTTATATAAAATACTTTATGCCCCCTGGTTCAAATGTATTTTAAATACTTTTATATTCCAAATTCATCCTCTTATTAAATCATCCCTAACTCCCTCTACAGTCACTTAGTGCAAAACTGTATTTAAACCGTGAAGCCTTATATCACAGTTGGCGTAACTCACCTGCTAAGTGGTCCGTTAACGAGTATGTCTGCGATATTACTCTTTCTTCAAGGCGTTGCATCGAGTGAGGCGCTGGTCGAGGGTACAGGGCGGTTCGAAAGTGTTTTAATTTTTTATCGATACATAATAAAAGTATAATATTTTTAATTAGTAGGTACCTACCTTAGTACCGTATTGGGTGTCTATATTGTATGTTGCATATAAAGGTGTGTGTATTGCTAGAATGAATAAAAATACTGATAAAAAATATCTTCAAACATCGTTTGTTATAAATATATAAAAACAAAACTACGAAAAACCTCAGTTTTTGGTGGAGTGGAGTTATATTACTTGCATTGGTGTTTACAACCCAGAACTATATTCATAATATATATATCTATATTCATATATAGTATTCATGTTCACAAAAAAATCAATTTAAAGCAACTGGCAATTCATACTCCCCTGGAATATCAAAGCAGACTATTTTGCGTATTGTGGAAATAAGTATTCTAAGCATTGTATTAATATTTCAAACCAGATGGGACTTATTTACTAATCCATGAATTTTCACCGCATGAGTTGAGCGTAAATATTTATGAACTTATATATTGTTAGCCCTGTAACTGCATACATAAGCTTATATATATTTTAAAATATAAATGCACAAAATATTATTTTAAATCCATTTTACTAGATATAATCTCATAAATTTACATCAAATACTCATAAATACTTTTGTGCTAGAGAGAGCACTAATGTAATAAAATTAAATCATAATAAAGCTTAACATATATTCCATAAACCCCTCTCAATCACTTTTCTCCCCCCTAGTACGAGTACCGCCTACCACATACTACGTATCAAAGGCTGTCTTTGGGAACATGAGCAGGTCGTTTGGACAGTTGCGCCATTCTTTCTGCGATGGCCTTAAGTTAAATAACACGTATGAGGTATAAAGAATGCCTTTGTAGGGTCGAGGTGAGATGGGTGTGTTGTTTGGTTTGTATGGGAGAGACACAGCTGCCTTTCTGACAGAAGATATAGGGGTTGAGGTGTATTTGTGTTGGTTGGATAATGAGGTTCTCAGTTATATGTAATATGATATATGTATGTATATGATGTAATAATCATATACCTCAAAAACTCACAAATTTACGCTGTGGAAAAAACATTTCAAATATAATACGACGACCTCCGATGCGTGATCGTTTAACCGCCTGAACGCTTATCGTGAGGTCCCGGATTGGATTCCCGGTGGAGGCAGAGTTAAGATCTACGCTTTTCTTCTGCTTTCCAGTCTGGTCGTTGATTATATATACTATATATGTATTTATCTATGTATAATAAGTATTTATTTCTTAAATATACGTTGACTGGTACCCTAAACACAAGTCTTAAATGTACTTAGCAAGGGGCTAGGTCAATTGGTGTAATAATGTCCTACAATATTAAAAAAAAAACTTACGAGTACGTACATATTTTCACGCCTCTACATCCCCAACGGTACAGGCAGAGACTATCGATTGCCACTTGCAACGATCCTGATAAATATCTTTCGCTTTAATCACAACCATTAACCATAAAAAGATATAGCTTAAGGTACTAAGATGTATGATTTAAATAACATTAATTCATTATTTTTCTAAGAATTCAATAAACTATAAAAGTTGTAAAAGACGCTGTAAAAGACAGTTTCATTTTAACACAAACTGTCATCCAAAACCTCCGAAATATTCCTTTAAAAACACATTCCAAATACATTTATGTCACATATGTAATTTAGGAATATTATGGAATAACAATATACTATGCTACAATTACCAATCAAGAACGTTTAGACATAAAACTCCTTATCTATCCACCCCGAAAGGGTAAAAAACGTGAGTCTATGTAAGTAAACGTGCTAGATTTCAATAAAGTGTGACATTTTGGACATGTGCTACTTATGCCTCTGCCACGCCCCCTGGTTCAAGGTTCAAATACTTCTTTCAAGTCGAACCTATCATTTGAACAAATATTTTTAACGGTAAAACGTTCTGCATTATTTATAGCCCAAATCAATGGGTTGTGTATTTATGAGTACTCCTATTCGTTTTATCGTACTCTGGGTAACAATAGTACATACAAAAAACGTTTGTATATACTACATTGTATATACGTTGATATGTCGTACATTGTATATACTACAATGATATGTCGTATATACGTTTGTATATACGACATATTATTGTAGTAGTATATACAAACGTTTTTTTCTCAGTTTCACAGAACTTTATAATTACAAATTCACTCAGTTGTAGTAATTTTATCCTATTCAATTGATTCCATATACATCTAGCCCCAAAGTTAATGTTGCTGATATTGTATACTCAAAGACAAAAAATATTTATACCAGATAAGCTGTTAATATTGAATTAAGTCAATCCAAGAGATTCTATTTACCACAAAGTCCCATAGTCGCTTCGTACGACGTGCTAAGAAAAAACAAACTTTGTCATTACACACACTAAAGTAATGGCCTCATAGTCACCACATCGACGGTAAAAAGGTAAAAGGAATAAAAACGAAAATAAAATTTTCAATGAAACAATTTAATGTTTTGAATTTTAGAAAAGCTTATGTATTTTTAATAATTTTGTGAGACTCTATTTTTTGAGATTTTACAAGAAAACGAGATTTATCGTGTATATTTTATAAACAAAGTACTACCTTTGTTACCCTACGTTTCGGCCATGTTGCAATGGCCTTGATCACGGGTCAACTTAGTTATGTATTTTTGACAATATGATATTTTTATATTGATAGGAAAGAACGTGGCATTGATAACTAATTTCTGACGAAAATGTTGCGTGTCCTCTATTACATTTTAACTGTCAATATGTATATCATACTGAGAATAACGGTTGCCAATGACATAGACAAATGCGATCACGACCATTAACCCTTGCGGGGTAGTCAAAGATTCAAATTTCCATCTCTGCAATTTCGGTGGTAGTAATTCTACGGTCACCTCGGACCCACGTGTTGACCAGATAGTCAGTACTCAATGTGACAGGTGGTAAGCCATGTCGCCATTTACAAGCACTAACTTTTACCTATTCGGTATACATATACATGTATCTACATCTCGAACTAATAGGAGACACAAACAAACTCAAAAATGATTCTCTTTCTTCACTCTTTCTTTGTAACAAGATTGCAAGCAGTGAGCAATTGAAAAGGCAACAAACACAAGTCAACACGTCATAAAAAGATGGATTAAACCTTCGCAACTGCGTTATTGTAGCCTCAAAGGCTTTGTAATATTGTTGTTTGAATCTGTACCGCTTCAGGTTTCAAAGTCTTTGACAGAGCCAAATGAAAGCATGTTGTTTGTGTCTAGTTTTCGTAAAAGTGACAGTAGACATATACATATATACAAATAGAAGACTTGTGTGTGCATTCGTTTTGAGGTGAAAAGAACTTTAATTGAATACGTTAAATCAGTTTTTGAATGAACATTTAACGTTGAAAGGCTTTAAAAAGTAACTTAACGTTCATTCGTATTTACTCATAAAATTATACATTCCTATATATTACCAAATATTCACAGTAAAAAGTGATCTTGGAGATATTATCGTCTCCAAGGTTCTATCCATCCGAAAGGGATTAGAGGACGTGGATGTATGTATATATGTATGTAGTGAAAAGGTAGTATATACTCGTTAAAAAGGCTACCTTTTTATTACTTTCGTGCTGGATAGAAATTTGGAAACATAATAAACATAATGAGATTTTGAAAAATGTTAGACGTAATCTTCCTCATAATCTTAGACGACCTCCATGGCGCGATTGGTTAACTACCTGCACGCTAATCGTGAGGTCCCGGGTTCGATTCCCGGTGGGGGCAGAGTTAAGGACTACGCTTTTCTTCTGCTTCTCAGTTTGGTTGTTGATTATATATGGTATATATGTATTTATCTATATATAATATGAATATAATTCGTAAATATACGTTGACTAGTACCCTTAACACAAGACTTAAATGAACTTACCAAGGGGCTAGTTCAATTGGTGTAATAGTGTCCCAAATATTATTATTATTAATTAAAGGACTCCTATAAATTTACATTGCCCTATGCTAGACTACGAAGTAAATAAAACACTAACTAGCTGCAGCGCAGTTGTTAATATACTAACTATCTATTTCTAATATAAAATATTAATGTCATCGAGACTCCGATATTAACATTAAAAGTTGCCGAGGACATAATAGAACAAAGAAGAAGAAAGAAAGACACTTGGGGTGGACAAAACCTTGGAAACGATAATATCTCCAAGGCCACTTCTTAGTTGTTGTTGTGAGGAGCATTGGTGACAGGTTGCTAGCTAATCGCCTAACAGATTCCATTGACGCCTTGTCCCTTATTCGTTATATGTATATATGCATATATTTGTATATACAGGTTAAGACAATAGTACTTCGTGTACAGTATAAACTTAGCAAGATAACATTTTTATAGCTTTCCTCAAAGTAGGTAACAGCCATAAAGGAAGTACTATATAACACAAGTCGCTAGTTCCACCATTGCAAGGAATGCTTGGAAGGTTTATTGCTTGGTACCTGATTGTTTGAAACGTTCAGAACTAAACTCAAGGACAGAACTTTGTTCGAACTTAGGAATTGCTACGGATTAAAAGCAATAGCTCCCGATTTTGATATTTTTAAATAAATATAGCATATTGTTTATTTATTAAATCTCCTTTGAGCATGTACTAATGAAAATTAAGTTTCAAGTCATTTTCTAAATAAAAATACATTTACGAAATGCATCGAATATTACGGTGACGGTACTATATACAGCGGTACGGTGCTTGTAAATGGCGACATGTCTGACTACCTGTCACATTGAGTATTGACTATTTGGTTAACACATGGCTTTGAGGTGACCATAGAATAACTACCTTCACAATTTTGGAAATGAAAACCTAAACCTCTGACTACCCCGCAAGGGTCGTGAACACGTTTGTCTCTTTTGTTTTTGTATATTTAATTCAAGTATTTTATGTCCATTTTAGTTGATTAGTTGAAGTATTTTGATTGTATGGTATTTAGGTTGCCATTTAATTAATAGGCAGCTTAATGATTCTAAATTTAATCGCTTCTGAGAAGGTATCAATTGGAAATCAGAGATTGAAATATTCCCTTTTGTTTATGATATTAATTGCATAGTTGTACGTTATACAATCGCTAACGGCGACAGAACATAGTGGGAGGAAACCTGCCTATCCCTCGGGATAGGTAATAGCCAGTGCCTATATACGGCGATACGATTCACTACCATGTTGGGTGCTGTCTATCTAGTGAAACGCGGGCTTTGAGTGGCCCATACCTAACATGTCTCCGAAATTTCGGAAATGAGCGCTCAATCCTTTGACTGACAGGGTCATAAAAAAGAGAGTATGTGTACACAAGTCGTGAATCGTACGTTATGATTATGTTGTACGTAATGAATTTGTGTGTCTAAACATGAGCGCTAATCCATTTTAAAAGCGAACATTGATTCTCTGCTTAGATTGATTGAAAATTAATCCAAATATCACTAAAGTTTATTTTGGATAAAAACGGCATACGAAAAATTTATCTCCGTTGCTTGATCCACATAATCAACTAAAAAGAATACATTAATCTAAGCAAAACAAAGCCGTTAGCCCCGCCCCAAACAAATACCTGTCTAATACATACATACACATCATGTCTGATTCCTTGTAGAGAGGTAGGCAGAGATCACGGATATTATATACCTATCTCACATTATCAATATCAGAACCGCGTGAAAGACTGACTATTACTCAGCACTCTTACATTAATCCTACAATCCTTTTTGGGGTTGACTATCACCGATAACATTATTTCGACTACATTTATACAGTCCTGTGCTAGTCTGGGACGTAAAAAGAATGCTTACTAGCTGCTTTCTTCCTAACATATCGTAGAAGGCGACTAATAGATTATGTGTGATAGGAATCTATGAAAGAAAAGCAAAAAAGAAAGAAAAGCATTTATTGACTGTTTATATACATTTTGACATAATACTATTCTTACACACTTTGACACATCAACAATACATATAATGCGATGGCTTAGCAATCTATCAGTAATATCCTATAGGACATCCTACTAACATAATATTTATGCAAAAAGGAACCACGGATATAATTATGATGGTGTCTCTAAGGTTCTGTCCTTCCAGAAAGGGATTAAAGAACGTGAATGTATATGTAAAATGCTTTCAACCAATACCGTAGCAACAGTAACGCACGAGTTAATTTTGTCTATGAACGATATTGGGAGTGTTAAGGCTTTGCACGAGTAGGTTTACATACGTCACGCCTTGTGCCTTTGAAGGGTACGTAGAGTTCATGGATCGCAAACGTTGATTTTTGTGGCAATAATTTGTTTTGTATCTTAATGGATAATGATAGTAATTATACGAAATCTCAGATTTTTAATGTGGATCTTTGATATTTGTACCATTTCCTTACGAAATAACATACGCTTCAAGTCTGGAAGTCAGTGAAGTCTCCGAGGCATACCGTTGTTATTATTATGGTCTTTTGTTAATCAAGCCAACTGAGTAAAGTGTATGTTGCTAACAAATCGCAGACGCTGAAAAATGTTTTAATCTACAATTCTTGTGCATATACGGAAGGTGTATGAAATATTATTTAAGAGGATAGTGTCAAATAAAACCGAAAAATACCAACAAAGCTGTATATACTTCCCTTACGAGATATGTAGACTATTGATCGTCAATCGGCTGTAGCCCAGTGGGTAAGACCTTTGACGAATCCAGGCTCTGGCATGTGCTAATAAATGAAAAATTTAAAAATGTGTTTTTCATTTATGTACATAATTTACAGTCGCTAACTGTGAAGGAAAACATTGTGAGGAAACCTGCCTATCCAGCGATACGGTTCACTACCTATCACGTTGAGTGCTATCTATGTCGTGAAACGCGGGTTTTGAGTGAACCATACCTAACATGCCTTCGAAATTTTGGAGATGGGAACTCAAGCCTGTGACTACCCCGACACAATAAAATAGGAAGTATGTATACACAAGTCGTGAAACGTATGTTATGGTATGATCGTCACATTGAACGATCGTAAGAAATCTATAATTCCTGACTCTCATTGATAGATCTTTATTGACATGCTCTTCTGTTCGTTACGCCCTTAATAAGTAGTATTATTCTTTCATCTTTCTTTATACAAACAGCTGTTTAAATACTCCTTTATAAACAAGTAAACAGACGCAATTTGAGAAGAAGCCTTACACCAATACAAAGGTTCATCACCTCTTCAGAAAGCAAGATTGGCTCTCACTCACACTCGATTTCTGGGAATCACTTAATTCAAAGTGCAATGGAATGGCAGAGATCGATCACCCTACTGTTTTGTATGAGGATTTAGAAATGAATATTCAAAGGAAAGTTCAAAAGGAATTATGGAAAAACGCAGGTGAAATGACATTTTTGCAGTGGAATATTTTGGATTTTTTGGTATGGTTTGAATGAAATGAAATGAAATGCTTTTTATTTAACATAAGGATCATAATCACTTATTGAACGATAAAAATAAACATTTCCACATGACAAGTTGTTAATAAAATTAGAATAAAATAAACTTCAAAATAAAAAATAATTAAGTAATTGGCATTTCGTATAGGAAAACTTGCAGAGAAGAAATATAACTTACAATAAAAAGACTATAGGGAAACTCTTTAAATAATACAATAAAAAGACTACAGGGTTAAGGATTTTAATCAAATGCTTATAAGCTGACTAAGGGACGAAATCGATAAATGAAATGTATAGGACGACACATATTCAATATTGTTGTAATGGCATTATAGTTCGACTAGAAATAAAGATATTATATTGGTTGCTTCTAGGTTATGTTCACCGGAAAATGGTTGAAAGGTTGTGAGTGTAGGTATATATCAGTATGTATATATGAAGACAAAAACATTTGAAAAAAGATGACGGTAGAAGTAACTATAACCGAAAAGTCTGTATGAGTGTTTCAGCGATATAATATTTCGTTAATAATAGAATTATTAATGGAGATCCGTAGTCTCTTTTGTATGATGTATAAGTATGTTATTTTATGCCATTCAACTATGTATTAAGAAAGTGTCGATGAAAATACAAACACCGATGCCATGGCGTTAGCGTGTCTTGTTATTCCGTCACCTTGGTTACACCAACGCCGCCAGCCGCTACAAGCCATGAAAAACGAGGTCGAAGGTCTAATACCTTTTCTTCTTCGGTTCGTTCCAGTTGAGTATCCAAATATTATTCCAATGCGAATATATTTAGCCAGTTTGGTATCACAATTGACGAAAGCTTTTACCGAAAATAAATATTTGTAAGTGCTACTTTCACTGATCTCCTGAATTTGTTGTCAAACCATACACGACCGAACTGATTCAAAGCTAGATGTATGCAGAGAGATGTTTGTACGTTACCATGGTAACGCAATTTCCTCACTGCTAAGCCTGAAATACAGGGAAAGTCTAGATCGTAACTAAGCACTAAGGGCGGATGTATATGTGGCGTGGGAAAGCGTAGATAATTTTGCTTTAACAAGCCGTTATATGTCTTACCATTCAGGATATATTGAGGCTATTGGGTGATGAGTTAACAACCGGTTACCATTACTTGATAATAATACCATCGTAACCCCGTTAGTCATGCTAATCTCGAATAAGGAGATATTATCTTAAACAAATTCTGTTCATACCAAAACTGAGTATAAATTTGTTTTATTATTCAAAACAGGAATATTAATTTAAAATATAAGTGAAGTTAAGGAGAAATAGGTGATAACTCTAACTTATCCTTTTATCTTTTCACTTCATGAAACTTTCCATTGTAATTTAATGTGTCATGTTTGTGTTTATATGCAGTGAATAAAGTATTTTCTTTCTCTCTTTATCATTAAAAATTCCTACAAAATTTAGTCTGCTACTATCTATAGTCTTAACTAATTTAAAAGATTCGCGATTTATAGTCACGATTAATAACTAACGGGACTTATCGCGTAAGTTTTTATATAATAAAGTTACCTTTATTAACCCGACGTTTCGGCAGCCATGGTTCTACGTTGCAGCACGGTCACGGGCAGACATGCTTTATTTTATAAAAACTTACGCGATAAGTCCCGTTAGTTATTAATCATAATTTAAAAGACACAATAAAACTAGTTCCTTAGTCACGCCACATATACGCCAAGCCTAGACTATTAGTCAGATAATCCATTCATTGCACACCCCTCTATAGCTCAGGATGTGATCACTGATCCGGTGATATATGCTCGAAATATCACCGAATTGCGCTCCGTGATTACCAGGCATCATTTAATTGTGATAGTTAGACTTGATTCATTAATTGCGAATGGTGGATTTGAATAATTGTGAGGTTCCCATTTCGATTTTACGGAGGGTTAAGAGTGAATCCTTGATTGTTAATTAAATGGTTGTGTATGTACTTGCATTTAGAACTAATTATTTAATAATATAGCTTTCAGCTGGAGGTGTAGTACCCAGAACAGTGGTATCGTTATCCCTTTGCATAGCAAAACCTGGGAGAGGCTTCTGGTCACCCGAGATCTTAATCAAAAGGCTATTTATTTAAAATATGTCTGGGATAAAATATTAATAAATTAAACTAAACCTTAACGCTGGGACCTAATGAGATGGATACATCCGGATGCTATTATTCACATAATGACCGAACTAGTATTTATTAAACAAAATAAAACTAAATATGTACAAATTAAAACAAACAAAAAAAAACTTAAATCTAACTAAAAGTAAATATTTACACAGCGCTACTAGTGTACCGAATTTAGCACCCAGAAACAAAAGCCCCCAGCACACTAGCAGCGTTGCCCCGCTGGATAGCCAACGACAACCTCTGGGCCAAAATTTTTAAATATATTTTATTATTATCTTATCTTACATAAAACTATTAGTACAAACCTTTAGCTACTTACGCATTTCAGTAATCGGTGATAGTGTATAACGTAAAAATGGAGGCATATTACTGCCATTCATGCTATAGTTTGTAAATAATAATAATATTTGGATATTATTACACCAATTGAACTAGCCCCTTGGTAAGTACATTTAAGACTTGTGTTAAGGGTACTAGTCAACGTATATTTAAGAAATGTATACATATTATATATAGATAAATACATATATAATCAACGACCAGACTGGAAAGCATTAGAAAAGCGTAGTTCTTAACTCTGCCTCCACCGGGAATCGAACCCGGGACCCCACGATTAGCGTTCAGGTGTCTAACCGATTGCGCCACGGAGGTCGTCGAAAATTAATATGGAATAGATTTAAATTGACCCTAAATTAATCTAGGACGCGAACAAAAGTAACATTGAGTTCTCTTTTACTAATCTGTTGGAATCTACTATTATAAGCGTTTTCTAAGAAACTTAAATTGGTTCAGTAATGCCTTACAATGAATCCACAATCTCAGAGAGCCTTTTAAATGTCTCTTGCAATACCTATCTAGGATCTGAATAGAGCTTTATTCAGATAAAATGTGACTGCTTAAATTAACTATGAAATTATACCCTTAATACACTTTAATGCTAAAATTAATTATGAGATGATACTCTTACTGCAAGTCTTAAATGAACTCACTAAGGAACTAGTTAAATTGTTTTCATACATACATACACATCATGCCTGTTTCCCTGTATCCTACAAAGGGTAGGCAGAGATCGCGGATCCCCAGCCGACCCGATACTGATAAACCTTTCACACAGACACTCATACACTTCCTCATACACACTCGGCGGTTATAGGTACTTCTAACACGAAGAACAGAATCTCGGAAACATAAAAATGTCTCCTAGGTTACTTTTTAGCATAAATAATGAGCTTGTGATGTCATATTAAACATTGGTGACAGGTTGTTAGCCCATCGCCCATTTGATTCCTTTGACCCCTAGTCCCTTAGTCGTAGTCTATCTACGTGGTATGTAGAATCACTACTTAGTATAAAACAAAGTCGCTTTCTCTGTCCCTATGTCCCTTTGTATGCTTAAATCTTTGAAACTACGCAACGGATTTTGATGCGGTTTTTTTAATAGATAGAGTGATTTAAGAGGAAGGTTTATATGTATAATAGCATTCATTAAATAGTGGAGTAGGCTTTATATTTTATACCCGTGCAAAGCCGGAGCGGGCCACTAGTAATATAATATAACAGCTACGTAAATGGATTTTTGTTTGATGTTCAGTAACAAAGCAAAAGTAATTAACTTACAAGATTACCCATATCATTTCTAATGTTGTTGTGTCCAAAGTAAAAAGGTATATTAAAGACATAATAATTAACATTACTTAAATATATTTGTGTTATATTTAAGTAATGTTACGTACAATGCTTTTGAAGTGGGTATGGCTTATTCGTTTAATATACGTATTATTCAGTAATTATAAACACAAACGCGTTCATGACCATTAACCTTTGCAGGGTAGTCAGAGGTTCAGGTGTCCATCTCGCAATTGCGAAGGCAATTCTATGGCCACCTCGAATCCATGTGCTGACCAGATAGTCAGTACTCAATGTGACAGGTGGTAAGCCATGTCGCCATTTACAAGCACTAACTATTACTTGTTCGGGGAACAGGTAGGTTCCTCACGATGTTTTCCCTCACCGTAGTATTTATAGAGTTATGAAAGGAAAAATAGGCAGTGGTGAATCGTATACATATAAATTTAGCCTATATTCCTTTATAAGGGGTAGGCAGATATCACGAATAGAGAAGAATCAATGACGTCTAAGTGCGACTGTCACGGGGTACTCGAGTTATTTCTTTGAATTTAAATGTTATTATCAAATAAGTAAAAGAAACAACATATGAATAACATCAACATATTTTTATTGCTAACAAAATACAATGATTTTACGTTTAAAATTGGAAACATAATGAAAACTTAACAAAACATTTCTCTTGACAAAGAAATTGTAGAGAAACTGAAACAAAAAAAGGAAATACATATATTCACACCTTTTTATTTAAGGACAGAAGTTCGAATACATTTTATCCCCTCGATCTAATGAGGGTATATTCATACATAACTCCACATCCTTTAATCTCTTTCGGGGTGGATAGAAACTAAAAACCTCTTATATAATATTATCTCTGCAGTCACTTTTAGCAAAACTATAGGCAAAACGATGTCACTGATACGGAATATTGGTGATAAGTTGCTAGCCCATCGCTTAACAGGTTCCATCGACCCCTAGTCCCTTAGTCGCCTCCGACGACATGCCAGAATGATAGACAACTAGTAGCTTAGAACACTGGTTAGGTTACTTTGTTTAATCTAAGTATTTAATCTTTAGACAACCTAAAAGATATGCCTTTCAAACCCTAAGTCACCTAAAGCATATAAACTGAGACTTATAAGGAGTTTTCGTATCCTAATCAGATGCGTACTCACCAAGGGTAGTAGCGACATCTATTATTTCAAAGTGAAATGTTCAATCTTGTGATCTGCTGACATGAAAATGCTCTCGACGGTGAGTGGAATTTCTGCAAAACAAGTTCAAGTATATGAAAACGAGGAACGTAAACAGATGTGTGAAAACATACGTGGGAATCATTGCTGTATCTTGTCAGGTTTTTGTCCGGGTAAACAGAACTTTGGAGACATAACGTCTTCTTATAAATTAACGTCACTAAATAGATTGACTTTTGTATGTAATATCAACGAATGTTTTATTAAACATTCGCCCAAATAACTAATAATAATTTTCTACATCAATATATTTCTAACAATGTAAGAAGCCTCAGCCTTTAGACACCTACAAAATTTACATTAATATAGAATCATATAATAATCAAAAACTAACCAACTAGATTTCCTAGTTTTAATAAACCTCATAGACTACAAATTTAATTGGATATATTATTCTCAAGGCGGGTGTACGTAGGGTAAAGACCAGAAGAGCATGTTTGAAAAGCTTAATGGGTGTGACTGAACCAAGGGTGATATGTCAGAATCGTTCCTGGTAGCGATCGATAATCTCTGCCTATCCCGCTGGGGACGAAGAGGTATGAATATATGTATGTATTATAGTTTAAAGAGATTCACGATTTATACTCATGATTAATAACTAACGGGACTTATATAATAAAGTTACCTTTATTATTAACCCGACGTTTCGGCCACGTTGCAGTAGCCATGGTCACGGGCAGATTGCAGAACGTGGCCGAAACGTCGGGTTAATAATAAAAGTAAATTTATTATATAAAAACATACGCGATAAGTCCCGTTAGTTATTAATCATGAGTATAAATCTCTTGTATGTTTGTATGTCATATACTCACGCATATCAAGCCACTGGTCCGTGTACCCAGCGTCCTTTCTGGAGCTCATGACGGCTTCCCTGATGGCGTGGGTCACCACCACGGATAGACAGAGGGCTGGCTCACCCGTCGCTAAAAGAGGAAAGAGGTTACATAGATATAATCACTTTTTTATTTACTTTATGAGACCGGATCGTATACCTGATTCTATGTAACTCTGGGTAGAAACTTCGGGTGATATATATATATCACCCGAAGTTTCTATATATATTCTATATATATACACATACCAATTGTACCAATGTAATGTTATATGGTACATTGGTAATGTACCTGTTACCAATGTACCATATAACATCACAACCCAATTTATTCATGCTATAAAGTGAGATATTATATTAAATACCTTAGAGATATTATCGTCTCAAAGGTTTTCTCCACGTGAATGTATTTGTATCTAATGCCATACATTAATCAGCTGTTCAACATAAACACCATACCTTTAGACTGCAATACCCCAGCTGGGTTATTAGAGTTCCTTCTAAAGTAGACCCTCATGTCAGCTGGTATATCCTTAAGACCTGGAGGCTTGTAGGTCCACGTCCTATCAGTGAGTAGCTCCCCACTGTTTCTGTCGTACACCAGCTTCTCTGAAGTCCAGTAGCCTAAGCCCATTACGAAGGCGCCTTCAATCTAAGGGAAGGAAAAGTATTGTTCATAAGTAATAATATTGTCTTACTTAAGAAATGAGTAAATATTATATATAATTCTAACGTAGTAGTATCAGTTTGTTATTAGGTCAAACCAAAAACAACTGAATACTACTTACTAGGACGTCGCAAGTCAAAAAGTGTTGCAGGTTGCCAGCTACGTTAAATCAACGAACTTAATTATGAAATGATTAAGCCTTATATTATTAATGGATAGATTATACAGCATATTGTACATGCTTATATGGTTTTACATTTAACGAGTCTATTTTGCACAACCTACGAGTATTATCTACATTAGCAATTTTATTGCAGTCTCATTTAATTTTACTCAAAGTGACATACATGTAAATAAATTCCTGTAATCATTTATAGCACAAAAATGTAATATCGATCAATTGATACCAACCAACTGCTGCAAAATTATTTTTACATTTTTTCTTTATTATATTACATATTAAACAATTTTTCTATGAGGTAATAAATCAAAATAATATTTAGATAAATAAAGTTGAAAATAAACTGATAATTATAAAATAAAATCTTAAAGCTAAATATATTTACAAATAAAATATATCTGCCTAATCACTGGCAGTGGTAGGAAGTGTCCCAAGAAGGCTGGTGGTATTTCCCATTTTTACATTAAATCTAGCTAGCATTATCTAAATTTGAGTAACTCACCTGACCAACATCAATATCAGGACTCAAACTCTTTCCAGTATCTTCTAGAATATCAACCCTTTGGATATCAATATTACCCGTAAGCACATCCAACTCAACTTCTAAGGCTGCTACTCCATAAATCTCGTAGCTCTTCAACTCCTTATCCTTACTATTCGAGTACATGTACGACGCTTGCAAATCTATGCCATCAGCATATGCTGTCTCAATAATTTTCTGCCAAGCAACCTTACCGACTTTCGCTTTAACGGGCTTGAATCTTTCATTAAGTATTTCACAAGCTTTCATACAAGCGAATGAAACGCATTCGCTACCAATACTACCTCCTGTTACCATAGCGTTTGGTGATGTGAATGTTGCACTGGGTTTAACGCTGACTTTTTCGTAAGGTGCACCTAGTATATAGGCACAGACTTGAGCCACTTTTGTATTGATTCCTTGACCCATTTCTATACCTCCATGCATGATTACGATAGAGCCATCACCGTGATAAATATTCACTATAGCATTGTAGTTTCCGAAATAGAATAAATCGTACATCATACAACTTAGTCTTAGACCGCGTTTTCGCCATCTGTTGTTAGCGTTAAAAGTTTTTATTTCATCTTTTCTCTTTTTGTAGTCGCAGTCATTCATGAGTTTTTCGATCATTTCGGGAACTGGGTTTTCTCCTTTCTTCATGTTTTTGAGTCTGACTTCTATCGGGTCGAGGCCACAAGCTTGGCCAATGGTTTCCATTACTAGTTCTGACATTGCAATACCTTCGGTGGAAGCTGTAAAATAGTAGTTTAGATTACTATAGATGCAATGTATATTGGGAGCTTATTTCCTAGATTTTGCTTCGACAGTTTATACATAAAATGTTGTTGAAGTATGCATACGCGTTTTTGTTCTTAAATCCCTTTTGGTGTCAACGAACACCTCATATAAATTATATTTTTTTTAGTCAACTCGAGTATTAGTACCTAGGTTTAATAGCAATAATTTGAAACAGGTATTTGAAACATATTGTTAGACTATCATCAGAATCCATAAACATCTAGCACGGGAAAGTTAACTATTAATAAATGTAATGTACTATCTATTTATCTTTTTTAATTCATTCATTTATTGATTCGAAAATTATCACATAAAGGTCGTAGTTTAACAAATGAGATTCGTTTCGTATTCAATTTGTCACTTGAATGTGAATCACGTTTCGCGTAACAGGTTCACCCATTACCCGTTGAAATGCATTGGCAAAGTGTTTTTAATCCAGAATGGATTGGATATAGAACAAAAATATCCATAAACACTGACATTATGACTTATTAAGTCTGGTCAGGGTTGTGTTATGGAGTGATATAACACATAGCTTGTTATGGAGTGATTAAATACTTTTTTCGTTTTTGCACGCGTACGCGTGTTCATGTCTCTGGTCAGTTACAAAGGAAACATTTGCTGACAAGACGTTGTTGTCTACTTTATTGGCATCACTCAGTTCTAGGACGTAGTAGGCTAGGGATGACAAAAAGTTATTTTTAAAAAGGCTCTTAAACTCATTCGCATAACAGTTGTAATGTTAGAATAGCAGTATAAAATAAATCACAGTATAATATAATAGTGTGTATGACAAGAAGTATGAGTGTCAATGAAGCGACACAGTGGTCTGTCAGGATCGGGACAAATTGGGATCCGTGATCTCTGCCTACTCCTCTACAGAGACTCAGGCGTGAGGTGATAGTAGATAGTTGTTAACGTATCGAATAATTCTAGAATTCTACACATTGGTCTATATAAACAGGTTCTTGGAATCTTTTCTTTGTCTACGATTTAGGCGATTATGGGTATTAGTATATGTTTCATGTAGTCTTAGTATGACTGTATAGTATTATGTTAAATGTGGCATGACTGTGTATACGTTGCCTAGTAAATACAAAATAACTTTAAACTGCATCGCAACTTATTGAATATTTAAGTATCGAAATTTACATACTATTATTTGAGCATCTAAAAACACATTTTTTAAATTTCTGAGCTACATTTTTGTATTCCAACCAGTTCTTTTCGAAGAAACAGGTCAACTTAGTCCCCTGTTACACGAAACTGAATTTGAGTGAGCACTTCTGCGAAAAGATGTCATTAAAACGTCAATTCTATCAGACAGGTCATTACACCAAAACATCATTTCTTTTGTGAAAACATTCTTCACCGTTTTTGTCTCAATTACCAATGCAATTGATTTAAAAAAGGGAGCGTTTATTGTTTGATCCTTTTGAAAATGTCGTAACCAGGAAAATGTAAATATTTTGTTTGTTCAGAGATAAATAAGGCGTGGTATAAATAGCATAACATTTAATTTATATTTAAAGAATATTGCTGACCCAAAATAGAAATTAAAATTTTGTGCGCTTATTTAATGAACACAATTTTATTACATGTTATTTTATGTTTTTTTAAGCATAGGTTAGACTCAAATCATGAATAACCCTTTTGTTATTGAGAACACTGACTAATGGATGGGTAGTTAATCATATAATTACGTTACCTCATAGTACTTATCGAAAACTTTTAACGGTTTGAAATAAATTTTATTAGAATTGTCTATTTGTAAAACGGTGAGGGACAACATCGTGAGGAAACCTGCCTATCCCTCAGGATAGGTAATATACGGCTATACGGTTCACTACCTATCACGTTGGGTGCTGTCTATCTAGTGATACGCGGGCTTCGAATGACCCATACCTAACATGCCTTCGAAATTACGTAGATGGGCATTTAAGCCTCTGACTACCCCGCCATAATAAAAAAAGGGAGTGTGTATACACAAGTCGTGAAATGTATGTATGTCTATTTGTTCTACTGGAATTTTGCTAGGCAATCTTTTATGTACTAGCGTACAAACAGGCAATCTTTTTATGACCTCCAATGTACCCATATTAAGAATCTTACCAGGAGCACGACACCATGTGTTACTAGGATTGTCAGTGTACACACTACCGCCTTTAATCATCCACCTGGTAGAGTCATAGCAGCTGGCGAAGTGAATACATGTGATTGGACTCAGAGTCTCGTTGGCTGAACACCCGTTGTCCTCGTAGAACGTGTTCTTAAGGTACTGAATCTCGCCTTCCTTGTTCACGCCGACCTGGGGAGTGGTATGGTATATCACTACATAGTATCAAACAAAGTCGCTTTCTCTGTCCCTATGTCCCTTTGTATGCTTAAATCTTTGAAACTACGCAACGGATTTTGATGCGGTTTTTTTTAATAGAAAGAGTGATTCAAGAGGAAGGTTTTACGTATAATAACATCCATTAAATAGCCTGAAGAGCGAAGCCGGAGCGGGTCGCTAGTTAAAACACAAGAAGAAGAAACCTTGTGGGGTCAGAGGTTCAGGTGTCCATCTACGTATGAATTATATAATTAATGGTCTGAATAATAAGGTAATGATAATTGTATTTGATACTAATTCTGCGTAGCGATTTCATGCATTTAAAAAGAAGTCGTTATTGGATAAAAAAGAGCGTTAATAAATAAAAGAATGAATAAAAATTGACAGAAATTCAAAGAACACAATAATCTTCTATTCCAGAAACACCAGTGGAATGCTATATATTTGATGAGCCTTACAGAATTTTATTACCTTCTCAAAGTACGCTATATAACAATTGATTGTTACTCGTAAGGATTTAGCTATTTCCCTGAACCGAAAACCCTTAACAAGGTAACAAGTTTCCTTAAGCTTATTTGACGACCTCCGTGGCGCGATTATTTGAGCACCTGAACGCTAATCGTGAGGCCTCGCAGTCGGTTCCCGATAGAAGCAGAATTAAGGACTACGTTTTTCTTCTGCTTTCCCGTTTGGTTGTTGATTGTATATGCTATGTATTATATATGTATACACACACACACACACACACATATATATATATATATATTTATATATATATTTCTTAACAAAATATACTCACTATTACCTACGGGTAATACTTGAAAGAAGATTCTACGGTGACTTGTGTTACGACACAAGTCTTGAACGAAGATACCAACGGGCTAGTTCAATTGGTGTAATGGTGTCCTAAATATTATATTATTACTAAGCATTCCTTAATACAAAAAGAGTTTACGAACCTCCATGTTGCTATAGACAGAGCACCTCTTTCCTACAGCCTTCATGTTGGTTTGTAAAGGCAAGATGAACCTACAGGTTTTTCCTTGAAGGTGGGACACTATGGCTGAAGCACAGGCTATTTGGGTAGCTCGACTGATCTTGCAGCCGTAAGCCCCGCCCAAACGACGGACTATTACGTTGATGCTGTAGGAGGGAATGGGAACGGTTATTGGGTGACTATTGTGAATAAGAATATATTGTGTATATTAAGGATGTATTTTTAGACACATTATATATTTATTTGTCGTAATAGCTTAAAATTAAAACGTATATACATATAAAAGCTTCATATACTGAGAGATAACAAAAGATCACGTATGAGAATGGGTGTGAGTGAAACAGAGATTTGTCAGGATCGATTCAGGTGGCGATCCATAGCCTGTATCTATCCCGTTAGGTGTTAAGATGTACTGTGTGTAACAGTCGTCTATGGTTCGTCAACAAAGTCAGCATCTCGGTGAAAGTTGAAAATACTAATTATTATTATTGGCTGAATATTTAGTCAATTGTGATGCCGAACTGGCTAAATATGTTCGCTTTGGAATTTGGAATTATATTTGGAGCCTCAACTGGAACAAACCAAAGAACAAGGAAGAGCAGAATTTAAGCTTCGATTTCGTTTTTCTTCGGTTGTAGCGGCTGGTGGCGTTGATGTAACCATGGTTACAGAATAACAAAAAGTGCAAACGTCGTGACATCAGTGTTTGTACTTGAGCCGACATAACCTTAGTAGTGAATAGCTTATTAAGGAATTAAAAAAAAAAGATTTACTAAAATCTAAAATTATCGTAAGAACTACGGATTACCTGTTAGTAGGCACTTTGATACACTGTGCTATAGCAATATTAGTAAGGTCCAACCATTGCGTTGCTGCATACACCTCGTAACCATCTTCTGTAGGTTTGGTCACACAAGTTTGAGGTTCCATTGTATAATGGTACTGTGATTCTATACTATACTCCACGTTCACAATAGTCTTTATATCTTGGCCCCTGTCTGTGGGCTCAATAGTCTGGTTAATAGTCACTCTGGTTGAGCGTTCAGGGGATTTCATAACGTCTTCTATGGTGACCAAAGCTTGTTTGGTAGGGGTGCTTGAGTATTTTACTTTGACCAGTTTGGCAGCTTTGTTAGCTAGTTTTTCTCGATTGGCTACTATGATGCCACATGGTTGGCCGTAGAACATAGTGACTTTAGAGCATAGGATTTCTTCGTCATTCTCCATGAGAGGAACGTTTTTGGGCGTGAACGTGTTGTCACCTGGTATGTCTTTGGCGGAGTAGAAAGCTATTACGCCGGGGAGTTTCTGAAAACGAATTCATTGTTTAAAAGGAATTCCTTTCGGGATTATAAAATATTTCGGGAAAGGAACACTACGGTGAGGAAAACATCGTGAGGAAACGTACCTGTTCCTCGGACAGGTAATAGTTAGTGCTTGTAAATGGCGACATGGCTTACCACCTGTGATCTGGTCAACATATGAGTTCGAGGTAGCCATGGAATTACTACCTTCACAATTGGAAACCTGAATCTCTGACTACCTCACTAGGGTTAATGGACGTGAACGCGTTTGTCTTTGTCTTTTTTTGTCCTTTCGGGATAGTCAAAGACTTGAATGACACACGATCGTATATCAGAAAGTCACTAGCCACTCACAGCCGACGTATCTCAAGACAGACAGCACTGAACGGAAGAATTGTGCTATATGTAAACGTGGAAAGGCATTGAATATCGCCTTCCCCTTATTAATTCAACCATCAAATATCATTTAGCGTCCACATAAGACGCAATTAAGCTTCTAAATAAGAGGTGACTTGGTTAATAGTTTGGGTCATAATTTTTAGTAAGATGCAGAAAGGATAGGATATTTATTCTATTATTAAATTCAACCAATCAAACGCAATTAAGATAAAGTTACATTTAACATGAAGCAGTAAAGTAGGTATATCACATCAATAACCTACAAAACATAAGACATTAGGCTATCTTACAATAATAGAAAAATATTACAATACTACATAGCTCTTTCCACTTACCAAAGCTTCCGAAGGATCAAACCCATCAATGACACTACCTGGGGGCACATCAGCCGTCACAAACGACCCATAAACCTCATCCACTTGCGCTGGGAGATCATTAGCAAATGTGGCTTCACCAGAACATTGAGCTAGGGCTTCCAACTTCTTCACAGGCTGGTTTACAGGCCATTCAGTTCTGTCTGTGTCGTATACTTGGGTGCCTTTAGAAGTGGCTCGTTTGATCACTTCGCCGCCTGATCTGTATTTGCTGTTCACTTTGTCGTCAGGACATAGGTAGAGCATTGCCTGGAAGTACGGTTTGGAGGTAATTTTTTTTACTATATGCAACAGCTACCTAGCCCGTAATGGGGTACATAAAAATATAAAAATGTACTGTTCTTAATAACAATCAAATAAGTAATAATAACTAATAATCTGGTGAAGGGTACGTAAATTAAAGATATGTACATAGCGATTTAAGTATTTCCACCCCGAAAGCAACATGGAACCTCGCACATAATGTGTATATGTTTTGCATGCATGCAAATAGATATAACATTCAATAATATCAAAAACGTATTTCATATAAATAATGAACCACCATAACACTGATAGTAGTAAAACCATTGCAACCACAGAGGTCGTTAACGGCTATACAGAAGACGAAATAACTTACCTTATAAAACAAGCTAACAGCGAGCATTCTCCTATATTTAGGACTCGGTTCCGGTGGCGCCGCTTCAGGATTAATTTCATCATACAAGCTCTTTAACGCCATCTGTAGTGTGCTATCAGTAAACAGGTCTTGTCCGACCAAAGCCGCTTCAGTTTTGCTAGCATGGTTGAAATGGCCAGAAATGCTGCCGAATACTAATGTGGCTTTGTCAACTATGGAGGTGTTTTTCCTTACTTTGAATAGGAATCCTGCGTTTACAACTGCATGGGCGTTTTGGGATCTTGGCATGATCTGTTGAAAGAAATAAAATAGAAAGTGCATTCAAATACAAAATTTCCATGTAACTGTATTTATCTCATTTTATATTGGAATTTTATTTATTATTTATTTATTTAAAAGGAACAGTAACAAAAGAAAACAGTAACAAACCAGTTACTGAATGATGACTAACAATCTTTCTTATATAGTATACTTATGATTTACCCAATGTGTTTGCATTATGGATTATATAAAGTTGTACATCATGATTTACAGCTATTATAAATGTAATTACATAAGCCCATGAACTTAGTTTTTACTAACTTAGCTTTGCTACCGTATCATACCATACCCATCAACTAATATATTTTTATTCCCAGCCTCTACAAGTATCTAAGAATGCAATTCACGTCTAATCTAGTACGGGTACTTCTATTCTACTAACTACAAAGTTTAACGGCCTGGCCTAACGCTATAGATCAAACGCTTCTCGACTTTTGCAATAAGTTTAACAACTTCTGACGAATCAGAAAGTTCAACAAGGTGTCACATTACAAGCTGTCTCTCACAAGATCAAGTGATAAGAAAATTGAAAGTGGAATGAATTAACGGATCATCTTACGTCTACTGTCATTTTGTACTTGTCAAAACTTGATTGCTTTGCAGATATAGCTATATTGTTTTCTGTTAGAAAATATCTTGATGGACTGTCGGTTTTGTTAGTCTTGGACAAATCGTAAAAAAAATATAATATTTGGCTATCTTTCTAGTCATAAGTGATTAGGGAATAATTAAATATATGAAAGTGATTAACAATCTGCAAAAACGATTGAGTTTCGAGGTGTCTAAGAATGTTAACGTTTAAATAGGAAATCAAAGCATCCGATACTTATTAAATAATACTAATAAATACTTAACTATTACTATTAAATATTACTACTTTATCATACGATTGCATAGCATTAGTTCTCTGTAACGTTGGAAGCCAATTAGTATTCAAAAATCGGAATAACCGATAACCTACATACATAGCTTGAATAATGGAATCAAAATAAAACAGTTCACTAGTCAATGATATAAAGAATAGTTATTTCAAACTAAAAATGTGAAAATTCTAGTTTCTCGAGTTTTCAAAGGATATTTGTTTTTTTTACTCGAATTTGAATTTATCAAGTCCACATGTAGCTTATACGGCCAGTCAGTTACTTTACTTTTAATTGTGTATTTTACCCCGGTATTGAAGGAGGCGACTAAGGAACCTGGGCTCATCGAATTCAATCGGGCGATAGGCTAGCAATCAGTCACCAATATTCAAAACTAAATATTCTATATTAACGCCAACACAACTCCGACAGCTTAGCTACAAGTGACCAAGGAGATGTTATATCTACACCGTTCTGTCCATACTAAAAGGTGTAAGCAGACGTGAATGCATGCATTTTGCATGTTAGATTACCTTGTACGTCTTGATCAGATGGTCGGCTTTGTTAAGAGGAGGCAGCATGACGTTAACCATCACTTTTCCTTTCATGTCAGTTTTGATGAAATCCAGCATTGTCATCGATGTCTGCTTTGATGGACTTTCGGCTGCCGAAAAATAAAATAAGACGTAAAATAAGAAAAGGAAAAAAAAATAATAATAATATGTATAATCTAATAATATTGTAGGACGTTATTACACCAATTGAACTAGCCCCTTGGTGAGTACATTTAGGACTTGTGTTAAGGGTACTAGTCAACGTAAACAGCAGACAGGAAAGCAGAAGAAAAGCGTAGTTCTTAACTCTGCCTCCACCGGGAATCGAACCCGGGACTTCACGATTAGCGTTCAGGCGTCTAACCGATCGCGCCAAGGAGGTCGTCAAATTGTATTCAAGTTTTTCGTAATGAATAGAATAGTCGAAAGTGTGTAATAGACAGATAGACGCTATATTGAAAAAGGGTGACGTTAGGAGTACCGCTGAGTGCGTATGAGAAGATGTATGAGTGTCAATGAAGCGAAAGTGTTCTGTCAGGATCGGGACAAATGGGGATCCGTGATCGCTGCTCCTCCCTCTACAGGGAATCAGGCGTGTTGTGTATGTAAGAGAAATATATTTTAATATTGTTGTATTAATATTGATTAAGTTTTACTCACTAAAATGAATATAATGTATTGAACAATCGCCATAAATTTATTAATATTTTTTGTCTTTGTTTATGTGATATTCAGAAATATATGTATAATATTGGCTTTATTTGTGCGATGATAGGTTTTTAATACTATGATGGTCACTCTCTATTTAAGTTTATTTCTCAAAGCTCTGTTTAAATTACATACTCGTAAAAATATATTAAAACAGCACAACTATTGCAATGAAAACATCAGACACAGCAACTAGAAACATTTCTTTTCATTTCCCTTATGATATCTGTTATGGAAAAAGAATTTCCTTACCTATTGTTACCATTGCACCGACGGTTTCAAAGAGAAGAAAAACGTCTGATTGGAAATCGTTGTTTGCATGCTTCAGGAATAAGTTGCCTGCTATGGTTCCGATCTGCAAGCAATAAGAAACAATGATAGTATGAAAAGGGAATAAGAGAACTTAATCTAGGAACTATTACGCTAAAGAAAGGCAATATGTGGTTAGAGAAAAGATTTATTACCAATCATCCTACACACTAGCAGAATTATGGTTTTGTTTTAGATAGTAAAATTGAATGTAAAATGGAAATGCCATTAATTAGGTTAAGTAGTGGATAGTACGTATACAGATGTTATTTCACATCCTATCTTTTACTTACTCCAAAGGCCATGATTACTATATATTTATCTTGAAATTGACAATATTTAACTAGTAATAAGGAATACCGTACATACATTACACTATGCTATTCCCTGTAGAGGGATAGGCAGAGATCACGGATCCCCATTTGTCCCGATCCTGACAAACCACTTTCGCTTCATTGACATTCATTCATCTTCTCATACAGTCTCGGCGGTTATAGGTACACCTAACGTCACCTTTTTTCAATATAGCGTCTATCTGACTGTTATGTTAAATGTCTTATTAAAAAAAGTAAATTGTAAACAATTAGTATTATTCAAGTTTACGTTGGAGTAATTTTTCCTGTGCTAGTCTAGGACGTAAAAAAATAGTAACTAGCTGCCGCTCTTCCCAGCATGTCTTAGGACGTGAATAAGAGACTAGGCGTAAATAGAATCAATTGAGCAATGGGCTGGCAACCTGTCACCAAAGTTCCAAATAACATCGAATAAATAATCATTCTAAAACGTGACCTAAGTTTATTTATCATGTCTCTGATATTCTGTCCGCGAGGAATTAAGGGACGTGAATGTATATGTATGTTGGAGTAATTACCCAAAATAATAATAATAATAATAATTCTTTATTGAGATTCCACATTATACAAAAATTAAAAAAAAAAAGACATAAAATTAACAATTAGATTAAAATTCAAAATTACAATTTAATGTCAGTTACATTAAGCGCGCTGTGGAGATCCCAAATAGTTAAAATACACTTACGTTCCGAACAGGTATATGAGCGACCAAGTCCATGTGTTTCTGGAACTCCTTCAGATAGAAGAAGTACTCATCTTCCGCCGAAATCTTGAGGAAGAGCTGCATCATCTCCGTCAGAGGCATGCCAGCTCCCAGCACCAGATTCACGTCCATCACGTAACCCTTTAGTTCTACTACGTTGAATATGTCGATCACGTTGTATGGATAGTCCTTTACGTGGAAAACTCCTAGGGAAAAATATGTATTTGGAACAATATGAATGTTTATCAATGACGACCTCCGTGGAGCGATCGGTTAGACACCTGAACGCTAAAACGGTCCTGGGTTCGATTCCCGGTGGAGGCAGAGTTAACTAGTTAACTACGCTTTTCTCCTGCTTTCCAGTCTGGTCGTTGATTATATATGCTATATATGTATTTATCTATACATAATATGTTTACATTTCTTAAATATACATACGTTGACTAGTACCCTTAACACACGTCTTAAATGTACTTACCAAGGGGCTAGTTCAATTTGTGTAATAATGTCCAAATATTATTATCATAATTATCAATATACTCGTATATATGAGGAATCTTACTATTTGGGATAGTTAAAGGTTTGTATCTGCGAGATAGTCAATTGTTTGGAGTTCATTGACTGACCAATAGGTAAATTTTGTAACTGTTATATTTTACAAAGGTAGTCAGAAGATGCTGGTAGAATTGAAACATTTATTTGCAGTTTACTGTCAGACAAAGTTTTAAACTAGCAGGAGTATTGCTCAGAAAGTCTTACATACTTGAATAACATTTTGCAATAATAAAGAATTATAATATATTTTGAATAACCACTAACAAATAAAATATACTCAAACAAGCCTATTGTAATGATAAATTCCTTCGAGTATATCAACCGACATACTTAAAAACAGACAGAAAACAGATGCTTCCATCAATTCAAAGTCACAAAAAGATAATCCACTTTGCATACATCCATTCATCTGTAATAATCCACTTTACTGAAATTTTCATGTAGTAACATATGCAGTAGCACGAGTATTACATACATAGCATCACTGCCGTCTCTCTATGTTAAGGTTTACAGATTTTTCAAAAATTACGGATCAACTTTTTCTTCATTGTCAAATCGCCACCTGGAACGACTGACAAATCTATTTTGCTTCACTCACAGTCATTTAACTTCTCATACATGTTCTGTTGGCGCTTTTCGATAACAAATAATTAGGTATTAATACATTTTAGAAGCATAATTTTTTTACTGTATTTTATAGTACTTTACGTACCTTGACCAGTATTGCCAGCAATCAGCTTATAATCCTTAGCATCGCCCATCGCTTCAAAGACATCCTTCAAATTGAAAGCCTTATACCATTTGTGACTGCCGCAATCCACGACAATCATTTTATCATTCTTATCAAGAACCAGCCAATCTTCAGCAAAACTGTCCATGTTGTTAATTTCTACATCATGATTGAATGGCACTCCGTTGTATTTTCCAAGCATTAGTTTATCGCATTTTTTGTCCTTTTTATGTTGGCACTTATTCTTGCATTTGACCCCACAGCCTTTAAACACTCCTAGGTCCTCTAAGTCACAGACTTTGTTGAGTAATGCTTCGTCAGCGTCAGTGGCGAATGATTTGAAGGCATCAGCTATGGGTCTGTAGCCGGTGCACCGACACATGTTACCGGCGAACGAATTTTCTACTTCCAATGAGGTGAGTTTCTTGTTCTTTGACTCGTAAAGACTGGAAAGAATTAGGTTTGACTATTTAGTTCATCTTTACATACACATCACACCCGATTCCCTGTTGAGGCAGAGATCACGGATCTCCATCTGTCCCGATTCTGACAAATCACTTTCTCTTCATTGACACTCATACACACTCGGTAGTAAAAGGTACCTCTAACCTCACCCTACTTCAATATGGCGTCAATCTGACTGTCATACATCTTATTGGGTCCGCCCCTACGTAATCGTCCTTCCATTTCAATAATGTGATATGTTTATTTTGTCAATTTACTATAATTCATCCGCATAACATGTCATTCTCAATATTCGTAATTCTCTATACTCACGTCGTTTTATTTATTTCAGGGTGGAAAACACCGCGAAATTTCAGATTGATCTCGATTACATTAATAATTAATATTGATTATTTTTTATGGAATAAGGTTACAGGTTGCTCAACCATCGTTAATTGCATCTACCTATAGTAACCTTCAACGCGTGTTTTGCAATATCTAATGGAAAGGCAAAACAACTATATCGATGATTATACCCAGAAAAAATACATACCTAAAACAAACGTTAAAAACATTCTTTTAACCATAACAAAACCTTTTTGGAATCACTTCCCTACGAAAATGGCACAAACAAAATAGAGAGAGGGTAAATCCTATCAAATTCTTTATTCGTATTTTCTATATTCTTTATTTACCTAAAACGAGGATATACAATAATGCACAGTGGCACTCACACTAGGCAAGGCCTGTGCCATGAGAGATAAGCCTTATATACATACATACACATCACGCCTGATTCCCTGTAGAGGGGTAGGCAGAGATCACGGGTCCCCATTTGTCCCGATCCTGACAGACCACTTTCGCTTCATTGACATTCATACATCTTCTCATACACTCTCGTTGGTTATAGGTACTCCTAACGTCACCTTTTTTTCAATATAGCTTCTATCTGTCTGTTATATGTCTTATTAAGGCTTCTCTTTGGGACATATATTTATTTTGTATCAATTTATGTATTTGTCTATAAAAACTTATGTGTTGGATTGAATTTACCTATATGTATATATTTATATGTATATCTTATGTATAAACTTTCCCATTTAACTCGTGCCCTCTGCGGCTCAGGCGGAGGATTGGCGTTGTGGGCTTTGGCCTGCAACATATGCTGAGCCTGGGCCGTTTCACAGTGACAGTGCAGTATCTTGTAAATTGTAAATGTTTTTGTACCTGTGCTGTTTTTGTGATTAATTTTTTTTTCTATTCTATTCTATACATATATTAGTGGCGATGAGCTATCAACCTATGAGTACACGATACCCACCTGTACATATTCATAACCCATCCCGAGGTGCAGTAGCCGCATTGAGAGCCGTGGAAGTTGGCCAGGCGCGTCTGGATCTCATGGTAGCCAATGGTGCGGTTCCCTATGCCCTCGGCTGTGAGGACCTCCCACCCATGGCATGAGAGGGCCGATACCAAGCACTGGAAAGTAAGTAAGTGTTAGATGAGCTTCAATCAATCAGCCTATGACAGTCCACTGCTGGACGTAGGCCTCCCCAAGGTAACGCCACAAAACACGATCACTCGTGGCCCTCAGCCAACCACTATCTGCGACCTTTTTCAGGTCATCAGTCCACCTGGCATTAGCTGCAACAAATACTGAGACAGCACCTTTTCACTGCATCAAGTGCCTACTTCTTATATGTACGAGTATGGTTGTTTTATCAAAGTGTGTATAAATAGTGTTATGTCAAAATGTGTATGTATAGCAGTGAATAAATGTTTTTCTTTCTTATGTTATATTTGTTAATAGGTACAACGCCTGGACAGATTACGACAAGAACTTTGTTTGACACAGAGAGTACCTTTGCGGGGTATGCTTTGCCACTGAATGCTCACTAGGTGCCGTTTTACATAGGTCCCTAGATAAGAGGCTAAACGCTAAGAATTAAAAATGTATTTTGTTGACATACTCAATGACCATTGACTGACAAATGCGAAGTCTGTGTATTGGACTGACATTACCAATCGACATAGCGTTGCCACTTAGTTAGAAGTTCTGGTATATCGTTAGTGAATGGATGTAGGATTAATAATGCACCCGTATCCCTATACGTAATGCTAGTTGACTGAGGAGCTGTTTGGATTTGAACTTCTGTTCGTTCCGAAAGCTATAAAATAATGTGATTGTATACGTGTACCTACATAATTAAGTGGATCTTTTAAAAAAACACTAAATTTTTATCTTATGCAGGACGTTCGACGTGATATGATAAAGGACGTAAATGTCTGTTTGTATGTACGGATCTATTTAATTTAAACTACCAGGCAATACTGTAAGGAATATGTTCGGATGAAGCAATAAATTTAACATATCATTGTGAAGAGAATATAACCTTAAAAATAACCCAATCTCTCTCATTAACGTGAACAATGTACTAGCAATCTCAATCCCACTCAATACACCCAATGAAATGTTATTTGTCTGAACAACTTGTACGCAAGTAGCTCAATACTTACTCCTAGAAGTTCTAGCGCCTATTTCCCTTAGTACTTCCACGAACTTTAGAAACTTTGTTAGTATGAGCACCCGCATTAGTCGTGTATGAGTTACATATGAAATCACCAGCATGAATGCATGAAAGTAGTTCAAGTTCTAAGAAAAGTCGGTTAGTGTGATAACGTTGTATGCAAGGTCGTAGGTGTAGAAGGTTAAGGTTCGCGATGTATATGTATGTATACGAGTATTTATAAGGAAACTGATATTATTTCTTGCATCGCAGAAAGAAGTTTATGTAGATATGTAGGTAATTGTGAAGTAGTGTCGTATTTTAGTCAGTTTCTAAGCCTCTGAAATGTTGTCTTGTATAGCAGTTGAATATAGCCTATTATTTGAGTAGTTTAGTTTTCCCTCATAAAAGTGTTGTATTTTTCAAATATCTCTAGCTGTATATATCATTACTTAAATTATTAATTTGTATCAACTATTAACACGATTTGTTTTTGTTATTACACATATATATACACTTTACGATTTGTGTATGCACACTCCCTTTTTTATTGTGCCAGGGTAGTCAAAGGTTGGAGTGCCCATTTTTGTAATTTCGAATGCATGTTAGGTATGGGTCACTCAAAGGTCGCGTCTGACTAGATAGGCAGCACTCAACGTAATAAGTGAACCGTACAGCCGTATACAGGCACTGACTAATACCTATCCCGAGGGATAGTCAGGTTTCCTCACGATGTTTCTATAAAAAATGTATGTTTCACGTTGATTTAATTGTTAAAATGTAGCCTTTAACGATAAACCTTCCTACAAAATAAATGAAGTTATATGTACCTAAATATGCGGATAAATGATGTGTTTATATTACATGTATGCAGACAAAAAATCCAGTCAATCATGTAACCAGTATTAAACCTTGATTATCATTCTATAATGACTTGCATTATCGATATGATGTAACCTTTACTTGTACATTGAATTTATTAACACTCAATTTGAAATTTTGTTTATGTGATAATAAAGGACTTTGTTTAAATATAACCAGCTGTTTTATAGTTGATAGATCTAAGCTAAGTAAAGGGTAAAATTTTAGTTTGTACATATATATATATATATATATATATATATATATATATATATATATACACACATAGGTATACCAACGTATTTTAATTCCTTTAAGGTTGGATAGGCTCTCAAAATATCAGTGCAGCCGCTTTTAGCATTCACATTGGGATTGTTATGACATAGATATGGATTAAATCAGTGAACCTTAGTCACCATCTTGGACATTAGAAAGTTTGGTAGCTATTTCTGGTTCAGTCTACATCTCAGAAGATTAAACCTGAGTGGTTGTTAATACATTACTCTGACCACTTTGATCATATATTTATTATATCATATGTTTGTTGAACTAAACTGAAATATTAGCCATTAACCAAACATTTAGTTCATGAATGCATTTGCAAATATTCATCATATTACAACCCGTTCATTGCTATTTGACATTCCAAATTACAGCAATGTTTATATCGATATTTGAAATGCTTTAATCGCAACAGAGTTAATGATAAATTTTAATGGTTAAACGGTATTTAACCCGACCGTTTCTAATTACATGTACATACCTATGTATGTATTTACGTCTATTAATTCCTTTAGAGGTGCATAGAACTTCGAATATAATAATATGTCATAATAATACGTTAATTTTTGCTGAAAGGTAAGATTTTGTAATGGGATTTGAAACATTGGTTTTAGCCCTAATACCTAATAGATTATGTTCACCCTTAGTCCCTTAGTAGCTTTCTCTTACTTTTAGCTAAACGATAGGGGTTGGTTATATAATTTATATAGAACTGGTTGCTAGCCCAACCCCATATTCATTCTCTTCACCCCTATTCCCTTAGTCGCCTCCTGGTACATGCTGGGAAGAACAGCAGTTAGTTCACTCGCTTGTACATCCCAGAATAGCTCGGGAAAATTCACCATATACGATATTTAGAAAGCTAAATTCGGAGGCGATTTAATGACATTAACACGACCGTTTATAATTAATCGATGTTAGAACTCGATTCGGGGATAAATCGATTTGGCCGGTGGCCAATCGGGTACTCTCGATTAGCGTCATCCTTGACAAATGCACTGGCCAACGAAATGGAAGTGATAGGAATATGGACGACATTTTCACACCCATCCTTTATTCGCTCGGATTTACATACTATTGTTACCAGTTGGTGATTATTGAATTTTAGTTCGTGATTCATACGTACATACATATCATATATAGTGCCTATATACGGCGATACGGTTCATTAACTATCACGTTGGGTGCTGTCTATCTAGTGATTCGCGGGCTTCGAATGATCCATACCTAACAAGCCTTCGAAATTTTGGAAATGGGCACTCAAGCCTCAGACTACCCCACCATAATAAAAAAGGGAGTGTGTATACACAAGTCGTGAAGCGTATGTTTATGTGTTTTACATATCATGCTTGTTTCCGTACAGAGGGGTAGGCTGAGATCACGGATAACTATTTATCTAGATCCTGATAAACCACTGTCGCTTCTCTATATCGTACTCTTTACAAACACTCAGTAAGTAACACTAAGTACTTCTAACTTAACTCTTTTTCAGTATAGATACATACACAAAATGCCTGATTCCCTGTATAGGGGCAGGCAGAGATCACGGATCCCCATTTGTCCCGATGCTGACAGACCACTTTCACTTCATTGACACTCATACATCTTTTCATATACACTCGGCGGTTATAAGTACTCCTAACGTCGCCCTTTTTCAGTATAGATATGGGTTTACCTGTCAGGGATGGGACTAGCATCCTGTCAATGCAATGTTCTGATTAAATGCATCACAAATTCGATATAAATGTAAAAGGGAGGAAGATTTAAGTCTCCCAATATCTGTCTATCGCTAATAGGAATGAAAGATTTTGGTTTTTTAATTACATGATCAGTATGACAAGACCTATTTATTTATAGCTATTTATGTATATACTATTCTTAAATTTTATTTATATAATTCCAAAATTTGTAATGGCATTAATAAACATCATTATTCGGTAATTTTTCAACTGTCAATGTAAATGTCAAATTTAATTTATTCACGATGCGTGTGTAGGTACAATTAATACTTGTCACTTTTGATTTTTAATAAATTATATTTATACAATAAAAAATGTATGTATGCATTCTTGCAGTTCCGTGTTAATCTGGGACGTAGATAAAATCCTCACTATGTACTTTTCTTTTCCAATACGAATAAAGTAAATGGCGATAGGCTAGCCATCTATTTCCAATATTCGGAGCTAATTATTGTTATAGCTGAGCTGGGAGATAAAGTCTATATGAGGTTTTGTACAATTTTTGGCTCTTGGTCGATTTAATGCTTATTTTCGATGATCTCATCTCAGACTTATAGTGCTTTTTTTCTTGCCTAAAAAGCTAACGCAGTGCCTGTATACGGCGATACGATTCATTATCTATCAAGTTGGGTGCTGTCTAGTGATACGCGGGCTTTGAGTGGGTCATACCTAACATACCCTCGAAATTTCGTAGATGGGCACTCAAGGCTTTGACTACCCCACAATAAAAAGGGCGTGTATACACAAGTCGTGGACACTATGTTTAAAAAGGTAACTTACAGAATTGACAGCGAATATCTTGCTCTCATTGGTGACGGGGTCCGCTGCTTTGACAGCTACGACACAGGCGCCGCAGCCTCCTTCGTGGCACATGGCTTTGGTGCCTCGCAGATCAGCTACGGTACGGATGAACTCATTCAGGGATACGTCTGGCCCGTGAGCGCCTGTCACTGGATTAAGAAGGTACGTTTTAAGACGAAAGACAAAGATAAACCCTTACATACATACGTCATTTAATCCTCTTCGGTGGTGAGAGAACCTCGGACACATAGTAATAACTTCCTCAGTCGTTAGCATAGGAGATCGATGTCATTGATATTGAATATTGGTAAAATCTAATCGTCTTAGTAGTTATTATTTTGACTAAAAAGACAAACACATTCACGATCATTAACCCTTGCGCAGTAGTCAGAGGTTCAGGTTTCCATCTCCGCAATGGAGAAGGTAGTAATTCTATGGACCACTCGAACCCACGTATTGACTAGATAGTCAGTACTCAATGTGACAGGAGGTAAGCCATGTCGGCATTTACAAGCACTAACTATTCGGCGAAAAGGTAGGTTTCCTCACGATGTTTTCCCTCACCGTATAATTTGATGCATTTGGTAAATGTGTTTTTATTTTAATTCATTAGTACTAGTCATATATTGTCCTGTGCTAGTCTACGGGTCTAAAAAGAATTCTGTTTGGGTGCCGTTCTTTCTGCCTTGTCGTAGGAGGCAACTAAGGGACTAGGGGTAAATAAAATCCATTAGGCGATGGGCTAACAACTTGTCACTATTGTTCCATATGACATCACTAGCCCTAGATGTATGTATGAATTATCTCCCGAATTAAAGAACATATATATAAATATACATAAACATCCTTTAATCCCTTTCGGGATGGACAGAACATCGGAGATATATATCCTCGGTCACTTTTAGCCCAAATATTTAGGTTTTGATGTCATATTATAATCTATTGGGTGATGGGCTATCAACCTGTCATTAAAGTCCCCTATTCATATCATTAGATAACATTATCTTCACCGCTATTGTTTTGCGGGGTCAGAGGTTTATGCAATTATCTCTGCAATTGCGAAAATAGTGTTTTTATGGCCACCTTAAACCCATTTTCAACAAATCGTACCCAATGGAACTAGTGCTTAGCACTTAAGTACTTAACAGTTTAAAACGTGACCTAAGAGATATTATCATCAAGGTTCCTCATATACAAGGTTCTGTCTACCCCGAAAGGGATTACAGGACGTGAATGTATATGTATGTACTGCAGACTTAAAATTTAATTCTCTGCTACATGAAACATCATTGGTATGTTTAATATAGCTATTGGGGCTAAACCTCTAATAGATTTGTATATATCTTAATCATAGTTTAAAGAGATTCGCGATTTATACTCACGCTTACGCGATAAGTCCCGTTACTTATTAATCATATATCTTAATCACTTTCTATGGAACAAATCAATCTTTTAGGCGATGGACTAGCAATATCAACAATATCCGCGATATTTTTCCTAAGAGTGCCTGAATAAATGTTTTGTTCTGTACGTTCTGTTCACCCAGAATAGTTTTGTGTGTGTATTTGTAATAGTTCTATTGCAATTGTGAAGTAGTGTACTTTAACCATATCAGTCGTTAATCATTATGAAATCTTAAGTAGGCACTTTTAAGTATGTACCTACTTTGAGATTCAAAACAATAACAATACCTAGATATACGTAGACATATATGCAGTAGATTTATCAAAGTTTTTATCTAAAGAAAGGTGTTCTGTAACTGCGGAATAAGTTCGTGGAAATGTGAATATTATTTCAATTCAGTTATCAAATGTAATTTGTACTATTGTAAATTACTGTACTGTGTAAATTTATTGTACTATTTCAGTCAAATACATAAAAATCTATCTAAAAAAGTCTCTACGCGCATTAAGAAATGACCTGTGGACTTTAGTAGCTAGATAATCACTAGATAGATGGTTATTTTCAATATACACCTTTGAAGCATCTAAATACAGCATTAGCTAAACCACTGCAGTAAGTACTTGAAGAAATGATGACATATTTATTTATCTTGATATTTGAAGTTAAATCTTGATTATTTTGTAAGAAGACAACGCACTTCAGATAAGATTAAAAAGTGACAGTTGATGTACGCATCTTCAATGTAGGTATAAGAAACAGCGTGTGAAACGAAAAATGAAAATAACACATACGAATTTCAAATTGATTTGCAATCTAGAAACAAGTTACTACTACTAAGAAGTATCGCTAATACTGCAAATGTTATTAAAACGTTTATTTTGAAACTAAGGCTCATGAAAACCGATTATATAATTTCTTCCTAACTTAGACGATAGAAGAAAACATAATTTCCGTGTGTGTATGCGTACTTTCTAAAGATTATATTTAATAATACGCTATCAAAAATTAAACGTAGATAAAAATAAGCTACATTAATATACGTTATTTAAAGATTTTACTAGTAGTCTTACGTTTGTAAATATTGTTCTTTCATTATCTTTTTTTATCTAAAATTGCACGCTTAAGGTATTATAAAAAATTGCCTTTCTCCGATAGCACAGACATTATTCTTATAAATTATAATATTCAGGACACTATTACACCAATTAAATTTACCCTTGGCACAGAGCCTTGGTAAGATCATTTAAGATTTTTTAGGGGTACTAGTCAACGTATAATTAAGAAATTTAATATATATACATACATATTTATTATATATAGATAAATACATCTGTAGTATACTGGAATACAGAAGAAAAGCGTTGAACTTATCTCTGCCTCCAATCCTCCAATATACTATTACAATGACTATGTATAATATTATACTAATCCGATTCGAGTTGATTTTCAGCTTGTCTACATTAGTTACAGATGGTCGTCAAGTCAACAAGACCTAAGCCGAATATTGCCTATTCCAAATAGGTTTCTTCATGATCTTTTTATCAACTTAGAACTAGTGGTATTTGGAATCTTAAGTCAAAATATAATGTCATGTATTTGCTTTTACTTAGGAGTATTGACATACTTGTATTCATACCCCATAACCTTTTTTGGTGAAGAAAATACCTACTATTCCATCGCCTACTAGATTCTTATAGAGACTTAGTTCGTAACCTCTCACGACATCCCGCAGGGAAAGACGTCGTATTAGTATTTAGTTACGTTCTAGACTATCATATGGTGTAGTTTACTAGAAAATACCTTTGTAATCTTTTCCGTTGATTTTGAAAGCTATCTCCGACATCTTTAAGCTTTTGTGTTATCTGAAAAAAGAATTAAACTTAAAAAAATTGATGTTATATAATCAATCTTAAATTTAAAGTATTAAATGAAATAACTATAATGGCTATCTATAACATGGAGCGGATAGATGATAGAAGGGTTACGAATGAAATTTATAGAGCCAGAGCGGAAGGTAGAGTTGGACGGGGTAGGCTGGGTAGAACTTATACAGATCAAATTGAAATCATTCTTCTCAAAGCGAGCGTACGTAGCGTAAAGAACAGAAGAGCACGTATGAGAAGGTTAATGGGTGTGAGTGAAGCAAGAGAGATTTGTAAGGATCGTTCCATGTGGCCTTCGATAATCTCTGTTAGAGGCTTGAATATATGTATGTATCTAACATTACGACTGTGATCCTTTCCAGGGTAACATGATGTTGCATGGTCACCCTTAGTCGATCAATGCTGGTCATTGTTTACCTGTTTTTATTTATTGACACTACATACGATTACATAATAATACGTACGTCAATTTATATAAAAAACTAAGTAAATAAGGAATAATAATATGAGCTTGTTATTTTCGAGTGTTAATGCGAATATAATAGTGGGAAATTCGAACACAATAGTTTTTTGAGATAATAAAGATCAGATTTATGTAGTTGTTTCAACATACAAGTGGATAGGTATGTTAAAGGTCAATACTTATTTAATCTGGGATTTTGTACGTTCTAACTATGTGCAAAGCTGATTGTAATCTCAGAAGCATATAATTAAGGACAACGATGTGAGATATTGGTAACTATGTAAGAAAGAAAGAAAATGTACAGTCTTACACTTGTGCAGCTTAGCTTGGTAAGAATATTATCTCAATCATTAATTACAATTACGATGCAAAGGAGTAGGTATGCCCATTTCTCCCAATCTTACCAATTCCCTTGTTTTGAATGTCGTGAGATATTTTAACTTTGAGCATATATTTTTTACAAAATTACAAAAAGTCTTTTAGATTGATTATGTTTAAAGGTTCAGTATTTATTAGTTACTTCTTAATATGCATATAATGTATAAAATCAATTTATTAAATGGTAAATAAAAAACAATTCATTTAAATGCATATCGTTATGTTATTAAAATTATTATTAGACAGGAAAAATTTTGTGACCTGTTTTTGGTCTTCTTATCTTTATAGGCTTATGTAGGCACAATACCTAAAAATGTGACACTTACTTTCATTATGACAATTTAATCTGCAAAAAATTTTCCTGTTCAAAATGATAATGAATTATTACTCATACAAACCAACATATTCAAATAAATACAGCCTTTCATTATGTATGCTTTCTCTCGCATTTTCTTATCTTCTTCGCATTATAATAATAATGATATTTGGACATTATTACACCAATTGAACTAGCCCCTTGGTAAGTACATTTAAGACTTGTCTTAAGGATACTAGTCAACGTATATTTAAGAAATGTATACATATTATATATAGATAAATACATATATAGCATATTTAATCAACAACCAGACTAGAAAACAGTAGAAAAGCGTTGTTCTTAACCCTGCCACCACCGGGAATCGAACCCAGGACCTCACGATTAGCGTTCAGGTGTCTAACCGATAGCGCCACGGAGGTCGTCAAATAATACTACTACATCTTACATTGAATTTAGTCATGTCCGCGCAAATTCGATTGATCAATGAAATATTATAATGTGGTGTCCGAAGTTCTGTCCACCCCAAAAGGAATTAAAGGACGTGTGTGTTTGATGACGATGTTTTTGAAAGCATAATTCTATATCGAATAAAAATTTAAATGTTTACAAGTTGTAATATTAGGGGAATGAAAATTTGGGATTCACTTACTTTCAAAGTTTGAAGACTAAGTAGAACCTTATTAGCACATCACTTTTTCTACTCTATATTCAAAAGACTGTACTAATTAAAATCACACCAAAGTTCCTTTTAAACTAAATTTTGTATAGCTTTAGTATTCATAACAAAAATAGATAAGCAAATCAATAACTATATTTAAATATAGAATACGACACTTATGCTTATCATAGATAAAAGTAAAAACGTCTACTCAAGGCGGAATCGAATAGGCGACTTCAACGTAAAGCGTAATCACTAAAAAGTGTTGGGAAATAGACTTGGAATGATTCTGACAAGTTTTTGGGGTTCTTCAGTGTGAATAAGTAGGAATAGTGTGGACTATGATTGATTGATTGAATTTGGTAATTAAAGATTGAAATCGATTTTATAAATTAATAAATTGTGCCTTCTCGTGGTTCAAACATAATAACAGCGTTGCGTTTACCACCAAACACAACATTCCCAGCTGAGTTGGAACCATTTTGCTGCGACAATAACATGCACAAGCTATGTCCCCTACTTTGTAAGTTTTAATTGTAAAATTTTTTATGGCTGTAAATAAATAAACGCTATTATTATTATCATCGAGACCAGAAGTGAATGTAAGTGAAGTAAAAATTTTGATAAATTCTAGTATATTTAATTGATTCTATTGACTATTGTTCCTAGTTATAGCGTCGTAATAAAAACTACATTCATTGGGATATGCAATAGCCAATGAAATGCACAACTAAGATTTCACGTTATTTCCAATGGCATTACTAAAAAAAGTCTTAATCTATTGTACAATAAGGTTTTTCAATAATGGATTCAATAACAAGAACTTGAAAGAACTAGTCTCGTGCAAGTCAGGGACGCAAAAAGAAGACGCTACCTAGCTGCCGTTTTTCCCGGCATGTTGTAGGAGGCTACTAAGGGATTGGGGCTATATTGAACCTATTGGGCGATAGGCTAGCAACCTGTTACCAATGTTCCATTATGTAATCGCAACCCCAATATTCGTGTTGAACAGTTACTTAGGAGATATACTTTAAAAATTCAAATACACGCAGCAGCTTAAAGAGCTAGTTAGAGTTACTAGTGTATTTAATAAACAATAAAAAATATTAATATTATATCTGTCCACCCCAGAAGGGAATAAAGAAATGTATACGTTGTTAACCTACCTACTATATCACACATTGTCACAACACGCTCATGACTTAACTTCATGGTCAACACTTCAATCGCTGTACCTACTGACAGCTAGATACCCGTTTATCGGAGTTAGGATGAGTTGTGACTTTTTTACTTACCTCCTTCGTATGTCATGGGTGCATGGTGATTGCCTAAAGGGAAATCCTACTAATTACTCCTCGGTCACCTTAAAGGTTATATAGATGCATTCACGACCTTACAACTCTCAGAAGTAGTCGGAATTGGACATAAAGTATGTTTTTTGTGATAGACTTTGTTCTTCCGAAACCTACTATCGACTGATAGGTAATCAGTATCGAACAGCTGATGGTAAATCATGTCACTGTAAACATATACTGACTAATGACTGATTGCTTATATCGAGAAATAGGCAGTTTTCCTCACGATATTTTCCCTAAACAAAAGATTACAAAGGGGTCCAGATGTCAATCATTTTAGAATATTATATCTCATTTGTTTAAGCCTAATTCATAGTAAATACCATTTCCCCAGTCTTTTAGCTACGAGATTCCGAGAAAAAAGACGAGTAGTTATCATTCTATCGATGTGCGTGGCTTATTATTGCATTAAATAGCAAGATATATTGACAATTTAGCTTTCCTTACTAAACTATTTGTCCAACTTCAAAGTTTTACTCTATCGTAAAAGATGCGTTGGACCTACACAACATACATACACATCATGCCTGATGTTCTGTAGAGGGGTAGGCAGAGATAACGGATCCTTATCTGTCCCGGTCCTGACAAATCACTTTCGCTGCATTGCCACTCATATGTACACACTCGGCGGTTATAGGTACTCCTAACAACACGAAAAAATGGGTAAATATGGCGTCTATCTTACTGACATAATTTATGTCCCACTGGGCCAGCTCCTTAGAAAGCGACACAAGTAGAGAGTATACAATCCAGTAACCATAATGCTGACCACAATCTTCAGGCATGGGGGACCAACTACAGAGAGAGAGAAAGATCTGGTATCCAAACTGTTTGATAAGGGTATGGCTTCGTAGCCTGTTTTGAAGGGTAAAAAGGTTCTTAAATGGAGACTACATACTAGCAAGCACAGTGTGAGACGGACGGCCACCTGTCAGATGGATCGACGATCTGGTGAAGTTCACTGGGTTTTGTTTGAAGCAAGTGGCATTGGAATTGTCGTGCCGGAGAACTATTGAAGAAGCCAATGTTCAGCAGTGGACAGCAATAGGCTGATATGGCTTTGTACATCTAGGTTACAGTGCTTACTCTAAACTAGATGTATGTACGTGTATGAATCTCAGCTCATATGCCCTGTCACACTCTCAATTGCTTAACCACAAGATGACGTGTTCATTAATACAAATTAGACACCTATTTCATACTTAATCGCTTGTTTTGTTATGTACTGAAACAATTATACTATGGCAGAGGATAAGTTACATACAACTATTCCGTTTATATATCTGGGGCGTTACTTAATGGTAAGGGCAACACAAGTGGTAGTTATTCGTATTTATTAGTATTTATCCCAGGGTTGGAGCATTCTTCTCTCAGAGAATTAGCATAGCTATTCAGAGAGGGAATGCTATCAGTGCCTTGGAACCCTACCACCCTCTGACAGCGATTACTAAACAAATATTTTCTAAATAATTTAATTTTTATTTCTACTTTAAGTTTATAGTTTTAATTTGTTTATCCATGATTACTGTATAATAAAAATTATTGGTATAACTAGCGACCCGTTCCGGCTTCGCACTTCTGGCTATTTAATGGATGTTATTATACATATAAACCATCCACTTGAATCACTCTATCTATTAAAAAAACTGCATGAAATCCGTTGCGTAGTTTCAAAGATTTAAGCATACAAAGAGACATAGGGACAAAGAAAGCGACTTTGTTTTATACTATGTAGTGATTCCAGTATTGAACAGAATATTCATGGTCATATCTAACCTCTTTTCCACTATATAGTCATCACCTAACGTGACAGGTAGTGTAACAGAATAAGCTGATTTCTTTACGTTGTTTTCTCTCGTGATAGGATTGATCTATTCCTCGTATTGAACAAAATCCCTTCAATAAACTCAAGATCCGCAAAGGCAATATATGCAGGTTTCCACAATATTCTTTTGTTGATAGTTGTTTACAAGCTTGCTTGCTATTGAATAGGTTTAAATCTACTTTTGCTCCATATACATGATAGACTAGAACATCAATAAGAGTAAATTGCGATTTTCTTTTATTACATACACTAGCAACCCGCTTCGGCTTCACACGGGTATAACATATATAGCCTACTCCACTATTTAATGGATGTTATTATATATATAAACTTTTCTCTTGAATCACTCTATCTATTAAAAAAAAACATCAAAATCCGTTGCGTAGTTTCAAAGATTTAAGCATACAAAGGGACATAGGGACAAAGAAAGCGACAATGTTTTATACTATGTAGTGCTAGTGATGCGTTCCGGGTGGACAGAACCTTGGAGACGATAATAACCCCAAGGTCACTTTTTAGAATGAATATTTGTATTGTGATGTTATATTGAATATTGCTAGCCTATCGTCCAACAGATCCATTGACCCCTAATGCCTTAGTCGCTTCCTACGACATGCCACATGCATTTCTTTTCATCGAATATGATTTATTCATTAATGAACAAGATTGTTGACAACAGGTTTTTATATAAACAATTGTAATTGTTATTACATAATGTACATATTAAAATGAGTGAGGGTTAGGGAAAACATCGTAAGGAAACCTGCCTATCCATCGGGATAGATAATAGCCAGTGCCTGTATACGACGATACGGTTCACCACCTATCACGTTAGGTGCTGTGTATCTAGTCAATCACGGGCTTTGAGTGGTGGACCTAACATACTTTCGAAATTTCAGAGATGAGTACTTAAGACTTTGACTACCCCGCTATTATAAAAAGGGAGTGTGTGTATACACAAGTTGTGAAGCGTATGTTTGTGTGTATACTATTAATTTTATAGACATATTTCATGTTATTTATCATTAAAGTGACTTTAAGTCCGAGGCTATAAACACATCGAAAGAAAAAAAAACTAAAAATCTCGTATAATTTAATTTTTTGTAACGTTGGTATAGTCTATTTTAAAAACATATATATTCACGTCTGTTTATCCCTTTCGGGGCAGACAGAACCTCAAAATTATGTCTCCTTGATCTTTCAAATAATGTTTTGGGATTATAATGTTCTTAACATAATCTTAATTGACTAGAATAAAATGACACTACTCCTCTATTCAACCTTTTCAGCTAAAAGTCGTAACACTATAGTGACACGATACAGTTTCGTAACTACACAATGTAACTATGTTCTGTGCCGTTGGTTTTCACACTCCACAATGGACTATTGCACAAAATTCACCAGACCGAATAACTGCTCTGAAACCAACTTTCAAAATCAATACTGGGAGAAAAGCGGATAGTCTGCTTACTCAAATACCCATGATTAGTAACTAACGGGACTTATCGCGTATGTTTTTATATAATAAAGTTACCTTTATTAACCCGACGTTTCGGCTGCAATGCAGCAGCCATGGTCACGGGCAGACTCAATATCGGGACGGGCGATAAGTCCCGTTAGTTATTAATCATGAGTATAAATCGCGAATCTCTTAAAACTATACTCAAATACCACTTATATCATATAGTCAGTTTCTAAATTGATATGTAAACCACGTGATGATTATTACAGAATATATAGGTTTCTTTCTACATACAAAAACACATACATATATATGTATGAGTGTGTGAAGCGAAAGTGGTCTGTCAGGATCGGGACAATGGGGATCCGTGATCTCTGCCTACCCCTCTACAGGGAATCAGGTGTGATGTATATGTATTTAAATACATAGACGAACTTTAATCCTATCTATGTAAAGAGAACCTTGAAGACTATATAGCACTCCTCTCCTAGATCGCTATATACATATTTAGAGAAAAACCCGGTAGTGATGTCATATAGAACATTGGTGACAGGTTGCTAGCCCATCCGCCAATAGATTCCGTTTACCTCCAGTCCCTTAGTCGCCTCCTGTAACATGAATAACCGCAGCCACTTAACACGTCTCAAGTAGCAAGGGACAGGTTATTAATTAAAAAGGATTTTTTTTCCTATAAATCAGGGTTTCCTTAAGCGTAATCATCTCTTTAACAATAATTTGTCTCATTTTATTTACTATGTGAGACCGGGTCGTATCACGATAAATTAATACAGATATCTGATTACCTTTGTTTTGCCCGACGTTTCGACCCAGTTGCATAGGCCGTGGTCGCGGGAAGACTCTTTCTATGTCTATTCTTTGACGTAAATGAACAACTATATTGTATTCGTTTCGACATACCTATTTATTCTAACTGCCTTTCTTCCTGACATGCTATAATAGGTGGGTATATGCTAAGGGTCAATAGATACACAGAATGATGGGCTGGCAATCAGTAAACAATTAAATTTCTCAGTTTTCACAAAAATGCAAAACGATTAACAGATGAAATATTATGAATATAACTTCAAATAGGGATTTCATTACAAATCCTCAAGACATCATCCATCACCAGCCTGTAGTAATCCACTGTTGGACATAGGCCTTCTCCCTGTCAGTGGCCGTTCGCATCCATTCAATGACGGCCGACCTTCGCAAGTCGTCATCCAACCTTGTCGGGGGGCGCCCTTCAATAAAAATCCTCAGGTACAAAGTAAGTAAGTATATAAACATTCACGATATTAAACCCTTGCAGCATACTTAAGGGTTTAACTTTCAATCACCACTTTGTCCTTATTTTTTCTATTGCCTCTTGCAACCCACGTGTTACTCAGACAGCACATAAGAACAGATCGTTACATTATCTTAGGTACATTCTACAAATACCATCAGGAAATAGCCTAGACACATGCAATAGCCTTTGCATGTGGAAATTAAACCTATCATTTCGTCCAAATAGCTAACTAACAACGTAAACGCTAAAGTGGTTCTGACATTGTATCACTCTTAGGAATATGTCATTAAACGTTTTCATGGTACACTGGTCTCCGTTATTGCTTCATACGAAAATATGTATGATTAATCATACATCATTCATGTTCGCTTAGACCAATTTAAGTTGAACTGTAAAGCCGAAAAGATTACTATGATATCACAGGTCGTTTTATTTTGGTTTATAGAGTCAAAAAATAAACCAATGTAAGTTGAACTGTAAAAGCCAAGAGTTTAGTTTGTTACCACAGGTCGTTTTATTTTGGTTTATAGAGTCAAACAATTGCAAAGTGTGACATAGTGGATATATAGGTTTATAGATACTTTGTAAGTATTCGTTAGATAGCAGACATACTCGTAGAAATTAAAATGAATTTTTCAGTACATATACAAGATTACTTTATCGTGAGTGATAGGTTACTATCCCTATACACCTTTAAGTTTAGGTTAAATAGAACGACAGCTAGTTAGCGTTATATTCACTTAGTTAACTAGTTTGTATATAATAATATAATATAAATGAAGAAAATTATAGAAAGTTAAGAACAGAAGAGCATGTATGAGAAGGTTAATGGGTATGAGTGAAGCAAGGGAGATTTGTCAGGATCGATCCAGGTGGCGATAGTCTCTGCCTATCCCCTTAGGGACGGAGAGGCGTGAATATATGTATGTAATATAAATATATACATACTCATCAAATGTTAATGGTATCTACTGGGCGATGGGCTATCAACCTGTCACCAATGTTCACAACTTCAATATTCTTGCTAAAAAATGACTTATAGTGACTCTCTGAAGTTTTGTCCACCCCAAAAAAGTTTTAAGAACGTGAATGTATCTATAATATGTATATATGCACATACTCATAACACCCGTTTTCCTACAGAGGGTAAACGGTCTTGGCTACTACTACTACTATTGATATATGGTTCTCATTCGATCTTAGTATCAGGTTGACTGACCACTTAGATTGTCTATAAACAATTATAGTAATAATGTAGGACACTATTAGAACAATTGAATTAGTCCCTTGCTAAGTACATTTACGACCTGTGTTAGAGGTACTAATATACCTAGTTCTATGTTTAAGTAACATATTCTTGTCATAGATATAGATAAAACTATATCACTACATAGTATAAAACAAAGTCGCTTTCTCTGACCCTATGTCCCTTTGTATGCTTAAATCTTTGAAACTACGCAACCGATTTTGATGCGGTTTTTTTTAATAGATAGAGTGATTCAAGAGGACGGTTTATATGTATAATAACATCCATTGAATAGTGGAGTAGGCTATATATTTTATACCCGTGCGAAGCCGGAGCGGGTCGCTAGTATAGGATAAAATATAATCAACGACGAGTTTAGAAAAATGAATAAAAGCATAGTTCTTCACCCACCTCAACCGGGAATCGAACCCGAGACTTCCAGATTAGAGTTAACCGTTTGAACCGTTTTTGTATCTGTGCTACAGAATTCAGCTTTCTCAAAAAGGCAATACTTCTCTGTATATTCATATTTACTGTATGTAACGTTGGATACTGATTAATCAGATAAAAACCGAGCTAACAACCTAGCTTAATATCTACATAATACTAAGATGGTGAAAGCTCAACCTTTGAATACCCCGCAAATGGAAACGGTCGTGATAATCCATTTAATGTGTTTAAAGGAAATATAGAAAGTTTCCAGTTCACAGAATCTAGATTTCAAAGGGACACTAGGTTTATTTTGAGACCTAAATGTTCGATATCTTTTGCGAAAACTAAAAATATTAGGTTTCATAGTTATTAAATTAAATGTTTAAGATTGTTATGCGGATAAATGATAGTAGATTGGCAAAAGGAATAAATGTGGGGTGAAGTGGAAGGGCTATTACGTAGGGGCCGTCCGAATAAGCCATATGCCAGATAACTAGATGGCGTATTGAAAAATGGTGGCGTTCGAAGTACCTATAGCCGCCAAGTGTGCTTGAGGAGGTGTATGAGTATGAATTAAGCGAAATGGGCATATCAGGATCGGGACAGATGGGGATCAGTGATCTCTACCTACTCCTCTGCGGGGAATCAGGCGGGATATGTATGCATGATATACGATTTGTTTTTTGATTTTTGATACCTGTCTTGTTTTTTGCTAGCCTAGCCTGGAACGTATGTACATTATGATTTTTATTTTGCACATAATGTTTTGATATCTCGCTTGTGTTTTCGGTAGCCTGGAACGTATACATTCATGTCTTTTAATCCCTATCAGGGTTGATAGAACCTAGGTTACTTTTTGCATTTATTGGGGTTATCATATCATATGAAACATTGATCACAGGTTGCTAGCCAATTGCCTGATAAAGTTTATTTACCTCTGGTCCCTTAGTTGCCTTCTACGACATACCGGGAAGAAAGCTAGTTAGCAATCTTTTTAGGCCTGCACGTCCTAAAAGTCCCAGACGTCTTAAAGTAATCGAATTGGTACTACGTTTCCAAGGTAATGAATGTCTTTTCAATTTGTACGCTTAAATTGACATAGATATTTGTGATGTCCTAAGGTATGTTATTCGATTTTCTTCTTTTACGTCATCTTTACTCGATTGTGAGATATAATGCTAAATTATATTTTTTTCACAGATACTAACAAACACATAGTAGATATACTTACAGTCTCGGCTACCGTCGATTACGTTTCACGTAGGATGGATAAGTTCACCAAAGCCGTAATAATAATAATGTTTGGCCATTATTACACCAATCGAACTAGCCTCTTGCTAAGTACATTTAAGACTTGTGTTAAGGGAACTAGTCAACGTATATTTAAGAAATTTATACTTATTATATTTAGATACATACATATATAGCATTTAGGTATTTGCCTGTAAATAATGTAAATAATGATACTTTGGCGTATATAAACATTAATAAATAGCAATACTTAATTCACATATTTATAACCCTTTCGGAGTGGACAGAATCTCGGATATATTATGGTTTGCATTAGTGTTGATTACTAAGTAACATTGTGTTTACGACCCAGACTAGTACAGGATTGTAACATGTATGTATTGCTTAATGATAGGTATATAATACCTCTAGTTATTGTACCTAACAATTACGAATAAAAGGTTTAGGCGGAAGTGTGATGGTATCTTTATGCTACGTATCTGATATTTAACCTATTGTGAAAATATGGGGCTTTATTTTCTAGTATGTTTATGTTTTGTGTAAAACTGTACTTATAAATAAAAATAAGTCATAAAAATAAGTAAAGAAGAACGTTTAAGTAAGACTTACATTTTATAATATTATATGTAGTATATAGAAAGGTAATTACTGAGCTAATCAACCGAGAAAGATTTGTCTGGATCGTTCAAGGTGGCGATCGAAAATCTCTGCCTATCGTGTTTTGGAGGTAGAGACGAGAATATATGCTTATACCCATAAGTAATTCTTTAGTATCCATGTTTGATTATCTGGTAATACAGAATAGTAATTGTTAAAGTTTCTTGGCAATTGTTCTTATATCATTTTCCTGATACATAAGAATGGGGATATAAATACATATGTATATAAAAATAATACGTTTACATTCACATCCTTTATTGCCTTTCGGGTATAATATTTCCTAGCTCACTGCTTATTGGTGACAGGATGCTAGCCTATCGCCCAATATATTCTATTTTCTCTTATTCCCTTACTTGTCTCCTACGCCATACCAGGACTAACGGGAGCTAGTCAGCCTTTTTTTCGGCCCTGGCTAGCACAGGACTACCAAACTAACAAAACAGGACAATTATACTATAAAATAATACTAAAATAAACAATGCCCACGAAATGCGCAGTGCATGAAATATTGGAAAGCAACTACATGCAGTCGCCGGGGAAATTAGGAGCTGTCACGGACAAATTTCACTGATCCGCGAGTTCTGAACAACAGTTATTAACTTTGGAACAACCGTCTGTAATGGTATAATACATAAAAAATAGCTGCTGTAGCCCAGTGGGCAAGACCTCGGACTTCGTATGAGAAAGGTCCTAGGTTAGAATCCCGACTCTGGCATGTACCAATGAATGAAATTTAAATATGTGTTTTTCATTTACGTACATAATTGCCAGTCCCTAACGGTGAGCGAAAACATCGTGAGGAAACCTGCCTATCCCTCAGGATAGGTAATAGTCAGTGCCTATATACGACGATACGGTTCACTACCTATCAAGTTGGGTGCTGTCTATCTAGTGAAACGCGCGCTTTGAATGACTCATACCTAACATGTCTTCGAAATTTCGGAGATTGACATTCAAGCCTTTGACTACCCCGCCATAATAAAAAAGGGAGTGTGTAGACACATGTCGTGAAGCATATGTATGTATATACATAAAGACATCGCAAGGCTGGTAGCTTCCTTCGCCAGAGGATTAGTCTGGCTATTCAGAGGGGGAACGCTGCCAGCATATTGGGCACTCTGCGCTACAACGACAGTGTCAAATTTTTAGATATATTTAATTTATAGTTAAACTAGTGACCCGCTCCGGCATCGCACGGGTATAAAATATATAGCCTACTCTACTATTTAATGCATGTTATTATATATATAAACGTTTCTCTTGAATTACTCTATCTATTAAAAAAAACCGCATCAAAATCCGTTGCGTAGTTTTAAAGATTTAAACATACAAAGAGACATAGGGACAGAAAAGCGACTTTGTTTTATACTAAGTAGTGATTATTGTAATTAGTTTTAAGTTTGTAAATATTTTGTTAATTTATTGAACAGACATTCTCTTCCGATATAGTTCGACTGTCTTCCGAGATTAACATAACTGGGATTGGAACTCCATAACTTTCGGAGTTGTCATATCAGTTGTCAAAACAAAAGACAAAGACGTTCACGACCACTAACCCTCGCGGGGTAGTCAGAGTTTTGGGTGTCCATCTCCGCAATTGCGAAGGTAGTTATAAAGCCACCTCGAACACACCTGTTGACCAGATAGTTGGTACTAAATGTGACAGGTGGTAAGCCATGTCACTATTTACAAGCACTATTACCTGTTCGGAGCACAGGTAGATTTTCTCACGATGTTTTCCCTCGCCGTAGTAGTCGACGCATTTCGTAAATGTATTTTTATTATCACTTGTCATATCATGATAATATGATCATCAGGTAAACAATGTGTTTTGTATGTCCAAAGACTACTATAATAAGACATATGACAGTCAGATAGACGCTATATTGAAAAAGGGTGACGTTAGAAATACGTGTAAAATCCGAGTGTGTTTGAGGACTTCCTCGTCGTGTATGAGTGTCAATGAAGCGAAAATTGTTTGTCAGGATCGAGACAGATGGCGATCCGTGATCTCTGCCTACACATCTACAAATAATCAGGTATTATGTATGTATAACCTATTATTATTGTTGAACTGTGAAGTCGGTTTTTCATGAGTTGCACAAATAACAGCTATCACATTGTTATTAGTGTATGTTATTTGGACGTCAGTTGTGCAAAGTAATAACTACAATCGAGTGTGTGAAATGATTAACGGTAAGTTTTGATTTCATTATAATTATCTGAGTTTGTACTAACCCAGGATTATACAGTATAGAACCAGTTTAAATTTAGCAAGGGATTTTGAAAGCATTAACATTAAGTTATGGGTCCTACCGAAAACTGAATAGTTTTGGATACAGACATACGTATATTTACGCCTCTATGTCCCTAAAGGGATAGGGAGAGACTATCGATCGCCACCTGGAACAATCCTGACAGATCTCTCACGTACACCCATTAACCTTTTCATACAAGCTCTTCCGTTCTATTTACGCAATTGGATAATTGATATAAAGTTAGTAACAGTTTTCAGTGACTTGATAACCTACATCCGTTTTTACACTTTTTTATTTCAATAGTAACAATGTCTTCTGCGCTTCGATGTTCATTTAGGATATAAGACAAGAAAACGTCACATATATGTATGTATGTATTTGATATTTCAAATCAGTATTGTAGCTGTTTTACTTGTATAATAGTTATAATCTACGTACAGTAATAAATAAACAAAACATTAGTTTTCTAAACTAAGCTTTGTTCTGAATAATGGTCGCGTCATTAAAAGTATGTTTAACACCCGAGTTTGTGTATTGTGTAGCTGTATGAATAGAGATGCAAATAAGTTTCAGTAGAGAATAATTGAATACTAAGATCTTCCTTATGTCTATGTATATGTCTTACGTAAGTCATTAGAATTTAATGAAGCAAGTATTAATTACAGGCCAGACAATTACAATTTTAGATGAGTGTTCGGTTGCCAAAACACACATATTTCATTTAAAAGCCTCCATATTTCATGTTAATGGATGTTTAATTATTAATTGCATGTCTCGTCATATAGTAATATTTTGCAACTACAGGCGTGGTCAGTATGGATGCAATGATCATATTTTGTTGATAATTAAATCCTGTTTACCAATTATTAAATACCAATACAAATAAATAACTAATTACTGATCGCTTATTATAAACCCTAATAAGGTTATGTTCGGGTATAATATACAGGGTACGAAAGGAATCTATAAAACCATAGTAGAATTAGTTGGACAGGGTAGACATTCTCAAGATGTACGTAGTGTGAAGAATTGAAGAGCATGTATGAGAAGGTTAATGGGTGTGAGTGAAGCGAGAGATATTTTACAGGATCGTTCGATAAATCTCTGCCTATCCCGTAGGGGGCATATAGTGATCATTTGAAATTGGCCTTACATTGAAAAACATAATATTTTTAGTACATACATGTATTGGTAGGAATTAAACTTGTAACCACTGAGCTACATCTGCTTTATATTAACTACGAGTATTTAATTTTTTTGTAAAATATAATTCATTTATTTACAGCCACAAAAACATACACAATACAAAGAATTAAAACTATAAACCTAAAGTAGAAATAAAAATTAAATTACACAGAAAATATATTTTAATTATAGTATTTCATTATATTTTAATAATTTCCAGCTCAATTAGACGTACTGACATGCCTGTACATAATATCTGTAGAGTATATGAAGACAGTTTCCTCCCAAAAAATACCAGATGGCGCTCCCTTTACTCTGTCACTCAGTTCTGCTTTGGACGCCACGATGCCTTATATAAAGCCTTTGATAGCAGCTGGATCTAGAAGATGTAAGGAACTTCCAATTACTGCCTATAATATAGTATTCGTTTTATCATAAATCTTAAAGATTAAACAACATATTAATCCTTCAGTAAATGTTCTGTTGTATACAACTACATAGTTCTAACACTCTACACCAGATAGTTAACAAGCACCCAGCGTAAAAAGGTGGTGTTGAACTTAGTCTATTAATGTAGCTAAGACGCTATCAAAACTATTATATTACACAGGAGACAATTTTCGTAGCCTTTATCGGTTTTTTGAGAATCGTTGATTTATGATATTACCCAGAATGTTTCATCTTCAATTATGTTTTAATAATTTCAGGCGAAACTTTGAAGAACCTCTTCGGCGTAACCTACGATCAAATGCAGGAGCGCCATCTAGATTCCCGTTTAGAGAACTTAACCATCGACATCATTACGGCAAACGGCCACGAAAAATACAACCTAACCACCAACATAAGTCAATATATACCTAAAAACTCTGGAGAAATAATAGTCATAATACACGGCTTCATGGAAAGTTCTAACGGCGTCCTCGTGCATACGATAGCTGGTGAATTTTTAAAGCGACCGGGTTATACTATATTGGCTTTAGACGGCCGTAGCGTAATTTCCTTCGACTATATCCGCAGTACGACGTATGTAAGGTTTATTGGAAACAACTTAGGAAGGGCTTTGAGCGAACTCATACAGTGTAAGTAGTTTTATAAATACATTAAACTATGTCTCATGGTAGCTGATATATGTATATTATATTTTGTTATCTTGTACTACATACATAGTTTGGGACATAGAAAAAAGTTGGAGTTGTTAGTTGGAATGACTAGAGATAAAATAAATCTATTGGGCAATGTGCTAGAAACCTCCATATCACATCAATACTCCACTTTTGGCGACCTCCGTGGTGCGATCGGTTAGACACCTGAACACTAATCGTTCCGGGTTCGATTCCCGGTGGTGGCAGAGTTAAGAACAACGCTTTTCTACTGCTTTCCAGTCTGGTCGTTGATTATAAATGCTATATATGTATTTATCTACATATAATATGTATGCATTTCTTAAATATACGTTGCCTAGTACCCTTAATACAAGTCTTAAATGTATTACAAAGGGGTTAGTTCAATTGGTGTAATAATGTCCAAATATTATTATTATTATTACTTTTTTCACTCTAAGGTTCTGTGCACCCCGAAAAGGCACAAAGGACCATTTATTTTTATTTAATGTCTTTATTAAGTGACGGACAAGTCATCTCTAATATTAAAATCACTTCGTTATTAATGATAATAGTAACTGACGTTATATTACGTCAACACAAACACTTTCACGGTCATTAACCCTTCCACATGACGTTTTGATCAGATAGTCAGTACTTAATGTGACAGGTGGTAAGCCGCGTCGCCATTTACATGCACTGACGGGAACTGATAGGTTCTATCATGACGTTTTCTCTCACAGTGTCGATGCATTGCCAAATGTATTTCTAATGTCAAAATGTACCTAGATAATCAGAAAAATTCATAGGCAAGCCAATAAGATTATGTTTTAAAGGGATAGAAATTTGTCGTATGTATGTGATATTCTAATACCATTTTACTGCAGCAATAAGCATGAAATGCAATAACCTAAAATAACTCTAACTAGCTACCGTTCCGGCCATGTCGTAGAAAGCGACAAAAGGACTAGGGATAAATAAAATCTATAGGGTAATGGGCTAGCAACCTGTCACCAATGTTCTATATAAGAAAGCAACCATAATATTCATGCTTATAAATTACTACGGAGATGTTTCATGCTTCAAAGGTTTTGTCCACTCCGAAATGGATTTAAGGACGTGAATGTATAGTAAGCATGAGAATTCAAATCTGTAACGTCTGATTGATACTTTTCTTTACAAACAAATAAAGGATGTCTGATCTTATAACTTTTAAGGTCTACTTTTGTTCTTTATTCAAATCAAAGGGATTACTTTTGGGAACTTTCCTAAAACTGTCTGGTTGGAGGGTTAGTTCTTATTGACTTTTGGTAACATATGTAAATATGATTATCATGGAATGTCCTATGTAGTACTAGTGTAAGTTTTTTCGGTGATTTGTAATGAGTTGATAGTCAGCCTACTAAATTATCTTATCACTACATAGTATAAAACTAAGTCGCTTTCCCTGTCTCTATGTCCCTTTGTATGCTTAAATACGGATTTTAATGCGGTCTTTTAAATAGATAGAGTGATTCAAGAGGAAGCTTAAGATGTATAATAACATCCATTAAATAGTGGAGTAGGCTTTATATTTTATACGTGCGAAACCGGAGCGGGTCGCTAGAGGTATATAATGTAGGTTTATTATGTAACTCATACACATTAAAATGATATGCATGTAAATACATGTACAGTCAGCACCAAAAGTCGATGAACAGAATCAACTTAACAAAACACCTGTTCACAATAAAATGCCATAAGTTATAGTCGCAACTAGGAAACAAAATAGCCTGTACACCAGTACAAAATAGCCTGGTGTACAGGCTATTTTGTTTCCTAGTTGCGACTATAACTTATGGCATTTTATTGTGAACAGGTGTTTTGTTAAGTTGATTCGGTTCATCGACTTTTGGTGCTGACTGTACGTTCAATTATACTTACATTACCCTTCGGGTTTGACAGAATCTCGTGAATATAAAATCCCCTTGGTAACTAGGGCTGTACTATTTCGGCAAAAAATTCAGTATTTTTGGTGTGCTTTTTCATATTATTTTATGCTTTAAATACTAGTCTTTTAATTCCTATAAACATAATCCCAAAAATGCAATAACAACAAAGAAAATATCCATCAATTCATACTCCACTGATGACCCTAAACTATTCCATTCGTTATTGGCTCCGACCACCTATTAAATTATTCTCTTTACCTTCACAGCCGGTCAGGACGCATCCAAGATAACTCTAATAGGCCATAGTCTGGGTGCCCATATAGCCGGCCACGCAGGGAAAAGAGTAATAGACCTCGAAGGTACCCAAATAGGCCGCATCACGGCTTTAGACCCTGCTGGACCCTGTTTCAGTGACGTGGACCCGATGTTAAGGCTAGGACCCACGGATGCTATATATGTGGATGCTATTCATACGAATGCTGGCATTTTGGGTTTGAAGGAAGCTGTAGGTAATGTATTAGCTTTGTTTATTATGATGACGTAAAAAGAATAACTAGCTGCCGTTCTTTCCAGCATGTTGTAGGAGGCGGCTAAAGGACTAGGGGTAAATGGAATCTATCTGGTGATAGACTGGCAACCTGTCATTCGTGTCCTATTTGACATCACAACCCCAATATTCATATTAATAACTGATTAATAAGCTGTTTAATGTCTCTAAGGTTCTGTCCACCCTGAAAGGGACTAAAGGACGTTAATGTATATGTATGTAGGTTATTAGGGCACTACTACATTAATGTAGGTAATGACGTATTAGTATCTAAGTCCTTCTAAGCGTAATAAATGTGAAAACTGCAAGGATTCGTGATAGTTATGAAGGAATATTGGTATGATGCTAGTAAATTTCCCGTTATCTACCATTATCGTTGCCTTATTTTTAATTTGCTGCATTTTAATAGACTATTTTTTGTATAACCATTTACAAAATCACACTCCTGCATTAATTAACCAAGCAAGAAAAATAATCATGACTCTGTATGTGTTTGTAGCTAAGACAAAATGAGAAGTGAATAATTTGACTACTTAAAGAGAAATGAGTCATTACTCATAGCCCTACTGTAAACCACCACGCTGTTAGACTAAGAATCCAAATATATGGTATTCGTTAAGAAAGATCACGTGAATAAGTGAGGGTCACCAATCCTATACGATTAGATTTCCATTCACACTTAGCTGTTTGCATTTTGTCGAAGGACCAAAATGGTTACTTAGCAACGATATGTATATACATGGTCTCGCTTTATTACAGGTCACAAAGACTTTTACCCCAATGGAGGTGAACGACAACCTGGCTGCATTTTTGCAACCTGCGACCATAGCAGAGCTTGGGAACTATATGCCCAATCTATAAACACAGGAAATATATTTCAAGGTAAGTGCATGTGTATGGAAGTCATTGAAAGCAAAATGGTTTGCCAGGATAGATACAAATGGGATTGTCACTGTCAGGAAACGGAAGTGATATGTATGTATGAGTACATGAGATATGACCACGATGATAAAGAGCTTCTTATAAAGTTAAGTTATTAAGCTAGCTTAAGTTGGATGGTTGAATGTGGAATTATGGATTTAGGATTATTATAGAGTTGGTGGTGAGTCATTGATTTATTGATAGGTGAAGTTATATACTACTTATAATTATAGTATACTCTTCACTATTCGTGTCAGAATAAAAGTAATAAACTGAATTAGTTTTTTTATAAAAATATGTATTTGACTAAATATTTCTTACAGTATCCTAAATAAAACCTGTTTCAACAGCCTCAAGTTCAGTTGCTAAATATTGTAAAAGGAAGATCCATAGCCCACGTGGTCTACAAGACCATGTTTGCTTGTATCACTTCCACTAAACTCATCGTTGCTTGTAACACTGACAGCGTCACGGTGGATATTTTCTTTAGGCTCTGGAATATTGAAACTGGACGGGATCACTCTGTCAACTCGGCAACAGGTTATGCAGGACGAGTAGCAGCATTTAGGAGCAGGGCTGCGGCACCGAGCGGCGGGACAATCGGCGGCCTCATTCCGGCAAGGGGACTTCCTAGCTTTGTGTGGCTTGATCACCGGCCTAGAGCCACTCTTACAGCGTTTCTTCCCCTTCTTCCCGCGACCTACGGGACAGGGCCTGATCTGTTCACAGCATGGCTCGAGAATTCCTCCACAAGTGACACAAGGAGTGCAGCAAATCGGATGACATCGTACTTTGTATTTCGGCGGAGGCTTGCAGCAGGGTACCGGAGGGCACGGCTGGCAACATCGCTTACGACACGGCCGGCTCAGGACACAAAGCTTCGGCGGCGGACGTCCGTTCCCGCAGTGGACGCTAGGGGGAGGTGGTGTCCATTCCAGCATCAGTTCGTTTTTCGCTAACGGTGCTCCGGTGAGCCTTCGAATTACAATTTCAAACACGCCCCGACGTGGGTTGGGACCTGTGGTCACTTTGACGTCGCCTTGGTCCACTACACTACCACAGCGATCTTCAAATCTAATAGGGCATGGTAGGCAGTACAACGGACCTGGGGGTGAGGGGGGCGCACGTGATTTAGATTTGTCTGACCATTTTGAAGAGGCATTGTCGTCTTTATTTTGCTGAGATAGAGATGTCTTCCTACCTTGTTTTGGCGTCGTCTCTATGTTAGCATGAGAGGCAGGACAAAAAGTCAATTTTTTATTACAACAAATTCTTCCTTTTAATTCATAACAGCAATCATTGGCATTCTTAGGATCTTTAGGTGGTGGCTTGGTTTTTGAGTTCTCACTACAGAAGGTTCCACTCTCGTCTGGTTTGTCTTTAGAAGCTTGGGCATTTGTAGTAGACCTTGAATCTTTCGGCGAACTGTATTGGGAAGAACTATTGCTTTTACTCTTATCTGATGTGTTGCTTCTTTTCCTAAAGAAACCATCGAACACTTGGACATTGAATTGCGCATAAGTGTTATAAAATAATGGGGCTTGAATATTTTGTTTGATGGTTCTGTAAGATGCTTGTGCGTCTGACTTATGCGATTCGCAGTTATCGGACGCGATGCTCGTTGACGTTTGGGAGCGTGGTCTTAAGCATTTTTTCTCCATTACTTTATTATATTTCCAAGTTGAGTCATTGCTGTCCTTGGGAGTAACAAGCCCTCTTCTAGTTCTAAGTTCTATGGCACTGACATAATTTGTTCTTACAGGTAATGGTTTTGACCTTGTATAAGAGGAGTGGTTGGTTATTTTTGGTTTACTTTTGTTCTTGGAGCTTTTGTGCAGATTCTCTAATACATTGGTGATGACACATTTTGAGGGATGCTTATCGAAAATATATTCGATACTATCGGACTTCAGCCACTCTGTAACAGTTAGTTAAATGACATCATGAAGTATAACTGGAGACATATTGAACAAATGTGATAGAAGTACTCGTGATGGTAGAGCACGTGTTCGGAGATTACTAAAATGACTAAAGTAATATTATGTAACGAATATCAAAATCAGAATGGATTGCCTTATAAGAAATCATGCACGAAATTTCGAAATATTTCCGAAATTGGGTTTATAATAGGAATGAGATACTCTCGTTGGGAAGTGTATCATCTTATACATACACTGGGTATTACCTTTCCTGAGGAATAGGGACCGTTAGCTACTGTAAATTATGTGTACGTTTTAAAATTTCATTCATATGTAAATGTCAGAGTCGGCATTCAAACCTATTCCGTCTTATTACAAAAATATCAGTCAGTCTTGGCTTAAGCTAAGACCAAAAAGTCCAGACTTGGTACTGTACTAGAGTTGTTACAGGACTAAAAACTGTGTCTTATTACAAAAACAAAACAAACGGCGGACAAGATAGTCCAGGGATGTTACAGTACTAAATGTGATCATTCAATCATTCACTCGATTACGTTCTACTTGACATAGTATGATAATATTACTTCAAACCTACAAATATTTAACAGAAGTGATGAGTGATGTAAATATTTATTTATTACTTAAATCTTTTTCTTATGTATTTATAAATAAATAATTCATGGTTGAATAACTTCATTATTAATTAATCAATATCCGTCAAGCAGTTGGTGTTTTTTTTGTTTACAACACAATTGAGCACGGAACGTAATGCGATGCGCCATTACAATAAAGTTTGTTATGATTTTGTTATATCAAGTTTGATGTGATTTATTTCAGTGTTTTTGAAACTATCGTAGTGCAGAACCTGTTCATACTGCGAACGTAAATAAGATTACGTTAAATTTCGCCTATTATCCCGCTCAATAGCTTTGTGAATAAATATTTATAGTAGTAAAAGAATTTCTTCGTCACTCATAACATAATATACAATTAAAACATCAAATTTATCTGCAACAAATCTAAATCATCATACCGATGTGATTGAAACATATACTAATCATTAATATACTTATTTTAGAAACAAAAACATTCTTTACTACAGACAAAACTATTAAATAGTAACCTCAAAATTATTTGTTCTAGAGATAAACTAGGGGCTACAGTAGTTTAACTTTAGTACCACAGATGTTACCGTACTAAGGTATAATTTGTTTTTTGTAATAACGTTTTAGTAACATCTCTGGACTAAACCTGAGTTGTTCCTAGAACTAAACTTTTGTAATAAGACGGAATAAGTCCTCAGAGCTCTTACCCACTTGGCTTCAACCACTTTATTTGTCTAAGTAATATAATAATTTACATATTTTACCTGGAGAATCGCGACAACATGCATTTTTAGTAGCAGAACTTTTCTTTGACGTGGAGTCATTCGTCATATTGTTGCTAAGAAAATCATGGGCCTCATACAATTGTTTTGATTCGCGTGGAACTAAAATAAAAAAGGTCTATGGATGTATAATGCTGAATATCTTTGATTACTTAGATGCACGTCCTTTAATCACGATATACACACACACGAGACACGATATCTCCTTGGTCACTATATAATATTGGGGTTGTGAAGTAATTTGGACTTGAGACACCACAATTTTTATTATAAAATGGTTTTTTTTGTACTTCTGCAAACTTGTGAAGTTGTTAATGGAGCTGCATTGAGATTGCTAAATTTGATACTTTTGCTACTTCAGACCATTACTTTTGCTACATCAGAAGTACTATTACGTCTTTGCTAAAATGCATTAGTGGACTTGGGCCTCTGGTCGCTAGCCTATTGACCAATAGATTCCATTGACCCTAGTCCCTTAGTTGCCTTTTACGACTTTAAGGAAACACTAGGAAAGTTTCTTTTTAGGTCCTGAATAAGCACATAATGTTTCTAATAGGATAGCTAGTGAATTTACTTATTTTATTTAACACAATACATATGTATGAACTGATTGAACTAAATCATCAAGGACTTACTCAACATATCCGCGTTACACTTATACTCCATCTTCATTACCTCTTCGTAGTTCAAAATTGGTAGTCTCGAACTATTCAACTTCGCAATCGATTGCGTTCCATAGGCGGTTATCTTGACAAACATTGTGATATCGCCAACATACCTCCCATCGTCTCCTATCAATAGATACTTGTCTTTCAATGCCTGGCCCTTTGCTGCGGAGGGGTTAAAGAAGTATTCTCTTCTGGCTCTGGTCAACTGTTTCCCCACGTTTAGCGACGCTTGACCCAGCATATACCGCTCGTTAGAGGCCGGGCGGCTTCCATAAACCTGTATGAAGAGAGGGAAATCTTTCTCCAGTGCCGCGGTAGCTTCTGGATTCAAATTGATGTAGCACGACTGACCGCTGTAGTAGTTCCTCGTGACGAAGCCCTTGAATGGGCAGATGGGGTCTTTGTCGCAGATCTCCAGGGTCCCGCAGCAGTAGTTGACTGACACGAAGGTGTAAGCGTCATGGTTGTTGAGTACCAGCGGCCTGTTGAAGTTGACCTGGTCCACGACTATCTCGAGGAGGAACGTCTCGTCGTGTTTGGCCATCGCTGGTGGGGCTGCAGATGATTTGGGGGATTTTGGAATTTATTTTGTGATCACATTACTATCTAGTAAAAGTTTGAGTAAAACAAAACAAACGTTGCCATGGCAACCGTTGAAAGGAGACGCAAGGAGTATCTAGTCTTGTGTCTAGAGGAAACGTTCTAGCGAATTTCACGGTTCATTAATTTGAATCAAGTCTCTTTAGTACGAAACCTTAGCTATTGAATTCGGTGCAGTCACCTCTGATTTATCAATAACTAATTATTCAAAGAGACAGAATTTCTAATTCTGGGAAAATCGTTTTTTATTTCATTTTTATGACGCAATTACAGCTTCTTATGTTCAATGAAACGTATCAGGAAAATTCAATAAACATGTATACATTCACGTCCTTAATCACTTCGGGGTGGACAGAACATAGGGACACGAAAACGCCTGCTAGGTCACTTGTTAGCATAATTATAAGGGTTGTAATATCATTTGAAACATTGGCAACAGATTTCTAGTCCATCGCCTAATACATGCCGGGAGAACGAAAGCTAGGTAGCATTCTTTTCACGTCCTAGACTAGCACAGGACCTTTAGTAAACATATGTCTTGAAATAAATTTCATGTTTGAACAAATAACTAAAGTTCTCGTTGATATTCAATCGCATATTCAAACCATAAATCATATAGGTATATTATACAACTTATAAGAGCAAAACTTCGACTGCCAATATTCTAAAAATGGATACGCAGATGGTGAGAAGTCAAAATGCTAAGTGGTTTTCCAGGATCGGGTAAATGCAGATCTGTGAAAGTTTCTGCCACCGTTTACATATCATGCCCGTGTCACTACCGAGTACTACTTTCGCTACGTTGCTATTCTTGGAGTGTCCTTGTATATAGAAAGATATATCAATAAACATTGTATAACATGAATAACAATAAACATCAATAATGAAAACCATTGATGCAGTGAAAAGGTGCTGCCTCAGTATACGATGCAGCTAGGCATCACTGGTCCTCCGGCAGCACCCGATTCGAAGACTGTCACAAGCTGCATATAATAAAGATAATAAACGTACACACAATTATATAATTATAATAAACATCACAACACGTTAAGCACGTAGAGGCGTGTAAATGATGTATGTATGTTATTTTTGTATTATATATTGTCCATCCAGAAAATAGGACTAAATTTTGAAATTTAATTAGTACAAACTCAAATATCCTATTTACTTATTATTATTTACACAAAATATTATATAAAAAATTGAAAAAGGGAGACGATAGGAATACCTATAACCGCAGAGTGTGTATGAAAAGAATTATAAGTTTCAATGAAGCGAACGCGGTCTGTCAGGATCGGGACAAATGGGGATTCGTGATCTCTGCATACCTCTCTACAGGGAATCAGGCGTGATGTGTATGTATGTATGTTTTTACACAATTTTGTGTTATCTCTGAGAGTCTGATAACTTCAATGAGGATGGAAGGTTTAACGTACTGCATAATTTTTGGAAAATTCACCATCTTCAACCTATAATTCTACTCTCATATACTTTTAGGCTCGAATATAAATAAGACATGAATAAATTATTTATTATTCCTTTGTTCCCCAAACAACACACATTATTAAGGATGTTGTAAATAAAGAAAATAATGAGCCCCACTGACATTATTTATTCAAATCAAACACATGATTTTAATGAGAGCCAATAAAGTATTCGTAGACATTTTCCTACGGAAATCGTTATTTTGCGAACATAAAATGTTAGAATAAAATACGAATGGCTGTATGCTTATTATACATAAATGATAATGAGTACTGTTTTGTCATTTAAAAATAGACACGCGTTCACGACTATTAACTCTTGCGGGGTAGTCAGAGGTTCAGGTTTCCATCTCCGCAATTGATGATTATATCTTGTTATATCGTTTGATAATAATTATTATTCTAACTTGAATAATAGAAATAATAACTCATTTTATTAATTAGCTGAGTTTGCAACTTTGTCCGATAGAGATAGTTATTTTGTGCAAGATTCATCTAGAAAAATCATTTGTTCTTGGTTAAATGCTCCTAAATGCGGACTAAAAAACTATACCTAAAAATATGGTTATCAGCATATCAGCATAAATTTTGGAAATGCGTTATCAGCATATCAGCATAAATTTTGGAAATGCGTTATCATAATGGAACATTGGTGACAGATTGCTAGCACATTACCGAATAGATTCTATTTACTCCTAGTCCCTTAGTCGCCTCCTACGACATGCCGGAAGGAATAGCAGCTAGTTAACATACGTTTTACGTCCCAGACTAGTACAGGACTTTAATCAATAGTATTAGTATAGATAACCTTTCCGTATTAGTATTGTTCTTTTTCAAAAGTACTTTTAACTATTTTACTTCATTCTACATACATATAACAATGGCCATAGCTGCTTTGACACGGGGGTTGTAGTATATCAATGAGTGATCATACCGTGCGGTGGTCATGAATACTATGGTGAGGGAAAACATCGTGAGGAAACTTACCTGTTCCCCGAATTGGTAAATGGCTTGTAAATGGCCACCACCTATCACATTAAGCGCTGTCTATCTGGTCAACACGTTGGTCATAGAACCGCCGCCGAGGTAGCCATATAATTACTGTCTCCGCAGTTGCGGAGAGGGCCACCCGACCATCTGATTACCCTGTAGGTGTAGATGGTCGTAAAAGGATGTCATTTTTATTATATAGGCACAGATAATAAAATACTAAAGTAGGTAATCTCATGCTTGTTACAAACATCTTTATTCTCGCAAATAGACAATAAAACACGAAAAGGAATTAGTATTGTGTAATGAAATTATACTACCTCAATATTTATAGCAGCCAGAAAACAGCGCTGGTACTATGTCAGCACTCAAAACCAAGATACAGATTCTTTCCACCCCCAATGGGATCAAATGATATAATAGTACATTATGATACAAGTGTGCTAAGAGTTAGTCATTACAGTCGAGGTGGATTCTAAGCCCGAGCCGAAGGCGAGGGCTTTAAGGAACCGAGAGCTGTAATTAATAAATGCATACGAGTGTCATACGACTATTTTCAACACACTTGTGAAGAAAATAAAATAAGTAGAATAATTTAGTAGGTATAATAAGTTAAAACTCAGTCATTAGTGCTTGCATCAATGGAATCGATTTAATCAAAATATCATTTTCGGTTTCATTTTCTTCCTAGATCGATACGTTCCCCATAGAAAATAAAATCGATGTTACTGAAGTACCGATTTTTTTTAACATCGATTTTTTATTACCCATCTCAAGTACAATATGTCAAACTTATTAAAAGGAAACAAAAAAAAGTTGCTTTACTTTATGATGAAAATGAGGTTTAGTTTAATAGGTTGTATAACTTTACAGCACAAGTGCGATAATATAATACAAAAGTCACAGTTTGATAATATGTCAAATTACATGCCTAAATTCCGTGCAATAATAGTCACTTTATGAGCAAGTGTGTTGAAAATGTATGAAGAGCTTGGTTATATACATTTTTATAATAACCACCTGTACTTCTTAGTCTCAAGGTGGCCAAATTATTAAATAATCTCTGAAGACCGTTGTCTTGAACTAATCATAATAAAAGGGGACTGAATAATTTTGTACAAAATAGTATTAACCTGCTCGAAAGAAAGACAGAAATGTTTTGTTTTTCTTGTTAATTAAATTTGAAAAGATATGGTATGCGATGTTACATAATACACAAGATGTGGTATCTTTCGTTAGTTTTATACATACGTTTTGGTTTGACGACCTCCGTGGTGCGATCGGTTAGACTTAACGCTAACCGTGGGGTCCCGGGTTCGATCCCCGGTCGTAACAGAGTTGAGAACAACACTTTTCTACTACTTTCCAGTCTGGTCGTTGATTATATATGCTATATATGTATTTATCTATGTATAATATGTATACATTTCTTAAATATACGTTGACTAGTACCCCCAATACAAGTCTTAAATGTACTTACCGAGGGACTAGTTCAATTGGTGTAATAATGTCCAAATATTATTATGAGTTTATTATACATATTCTCGTACTCGCGTACTTTTTACACTTTACAGGTAGATAGAAAAATGGAGACACAGTATTTTTACTCCGTCATCTTTCGGGTTGGTGATGATATCTATATAGCATATTGTTGACAACTTGCTAGCCATCTGTACGATAGATGAACTCCAATTGCGTAATTATCTTTTACTACAAATTGGGGATAAACAATAGTTTTTTTATAATTCAATAAATTTTTATAAATAAAAATGATTAATTTACTTGGATATACTTTTGCTCTTTACGGAAAGGTTGTTAATGACGTACCTTGCTATAAGAAATTAATTAATTAAATTTAATTAAATTTAATTACACGTAAACTAACATAACCAAACACTAGCACATAAGTAACAATAAAAAACTTTTTTATTTCAGCAAGAAAATGCGCCAATTGGACCTTATTTAAAGCCGGCGGTTGTGCAAGCAATGAAATTTCATACATGGGCCTTCAATCGCCAGAAGCTGGCAGTTCTGGAATATATATGCTGGCTACTAAAGGAACTTATCCGTTTGATCTGGAAGTTAGCGAATGATGAATAGGGAAATAAAGGGTCTGTTGCAGTATACAATACATTGTTTTATTTCATGTTCTATAAAAACAAAAAACGCATTCACGACCATTAACCCTTGCGGGGTAGTCAGAGGTTCAGGTGTCCATCTCCGCAATTCCGAAGGTGGTAATTCTATTGCCACCTCGAACCCACGTGTTAACCAGATAGTCAGTACTCAATGTGACAGGTGGCAAGCCATGTCGCCATTTACAAGCTCTATTACCTGTTCGGGGAACAGGTAGGTTTCCTCACGATGTTTTCCCTCACCGTAGTATTCGACGCATTTCGTAAATGTATTTTTTTATTACGAAAATGTACATAGAAATTCATTAAACTTCATTTCCATTGGTACATGCTCAAGCGGGATTTGAACCCTGTACCCTCGATACAGAATAGTAAATATAATTATAACTAGCTGCCTTTCTGGTATGTCGTAAAAAGAGGCTAAGAAATTATGTACAATCAGTTATTTTTAAACACTCGCGATGTATACTCATTTTATCTATCTACAGGGAATCAGGCGTTTTGTGTATGCATGAATTTATTTACCTACTATATGAGACCGGGCCGTATCACGATAAATTAATAAAGATTCCTTTATACCATCAGGCACAGGGGTATCTTTTCTTTATACTTATTTTTCTCAATCCTGGCAAACCTCTTGCACTAAATTCTCATTAATTCATCACACATTCATGAAATAATACTGCAGATGATTCAGAAAATATTATATCCCAAAGTTTTTGACTTGTTGTGCATTTAAGGACATATAGTTTTTAACCCTTTGTCTTAATTTAATCATAAACTGCATCATTCCCTACCCTGTCTGCAAACCACTATTTCTCTCATACAAAAATCTCCGACCGACTATCTATTACCTACTAATTGAACCTTAATAAAAACTCCAGGAAATATAAAATCGACTCCATTTCTCCGAGTAGCTTCATTAGGCAGGTGTCGTTTATCGAGTGAATAATCACGAATGGCCCCTTAATGAAAAGGTAGCGAAGGTTATTGAGCTGGAAATCACTGGACAAGTTCGCGATTCTTGGGTCAGGTTAATCACCTTTCAGGAACTGTGATTGTTGATTGTAAAGGGTTTCCAGTTTTTTGTGTTTGCGTGCAAGTATAAGTATAACGTTATGAAATGAAATGCTTTTTATTCAATATGAGGATTATAAAATCACTTATTGAAAATAAAAAAAAACAATTTCACCGGAAAAGTTGTCATTACTATTAGTTAATTTAAAAAAAATTAAATAAATCTAATTCTAATTAAATGTAATTAAACTATTGCTTATACTTGTACATATACATACTATTACATTCATGCCCTTTAACACTTTGCGAGGTGGACAGAACATCCGATATAGTTCGTCACACTCGTATATCTCGTGTGATCATAAATATTGAAGTTGTGATGATATGGTACTTTCATCATCAGCCTGTAGTAGTCCACTGTTGGACATAGGACTCCCCCAAATGACGCCACTTCTCCCTGTCAGTGGCCGTTCATTCATCGAATGGATAGCACTTTGCAAGTTGAAAATTTTAATAGCAAGACGGAGTATCACCTGTCACACCATATGTACTGACATCGGTAATCTAGTTATTAAGTCAGGTTTGAGGTGATTATAGGGCACATATCAGCACTGCAATTTCGAAGATGGACACGCGAACCTCTGACCGTTAATGTACCTGAAAGTTTTTTGTTTGGAACTCTAATTAAGGGATGCTTATAATGAGGTGCTAGGTTCAAGTTCCGGTAGAGTTTACCTCTCTGCGTTTTACAGTTTACTTGAGTTTGTAACTAAATAGCGTTCATTTGGCGTCCCCTGCTAGTACGGACGTAAAAGTAATGCTAACTAGTTCATGTTCTTCGTTGCATGTCATAGGAAGCTATTATGGGACTCGGTGTAAATGAAATCTTTAGGCTATGGGCTAGTAACCTATAACTAATATACTTTATGATATAACAACACCTGTATTCATATATAACTGACCTTCCTTTGTCACTAATTTTTTTCATGTCTCCAATGTTCTGTCCATCCCGAACGGACGTGTATGTATCTATGTAAGTAATAAAACCACGACAGTACTTTGAACAATTTTATTAAAAAATATGAATGGAAATTGAATTACAAATCTGGTGATCCAATTTGGATTTGGTAAACAATTTGGTTCATTTTGCATCTAAACGTGCTCAATGTTGACAATTTATTTTCTATAACTATTATTATTATTATCTCATTGACTTAGGGCGTTCACACAACAAGCGATTGAAAGTTTTATCGTAATATGATTCTTTTAAATATGTCAACACTAGTCATGGTATTATTGAATAAAACGAATTAATTTATGCTATGAAAAATCAAGATTGAAATTCGTAGGTGACTGAAATTGGTCATGTATTTGAATTACCTAATAATGAGCAAATCTGTTTAATTTTATATAAGAAAAGAGAATCTCCTGTGATTGGTTATTTCAACACTTTTTTAATTTCGCTTTATGTCAAAAGGTTTTTAATCCGCAGTAATTTGGTAAAATTCAACTACCATGTAAAACTAGTTTTATTTCAACGTTTGGTGTGTAAACGCCCTAATTTAGATTTTTTATAATCTGTAATTTCATGATGACAACAATATAATAAATACTTTATCAAATAAGACTCGATATTGAATATAAAAATTGATTTCTTTCCTAGTTTAAAAAGGTGAAATATCTATAAAATAATGAGATTCTATATGTCATATTTTACATCTATATGTAAAAATTAAACTATGTATACATTTATTTTGTAAAATATGGCACATCTATACTTTGGTAAGTCTAAACAAAGCTTTAGGAAAACACACATAATAAAATAGAAACATATGATATAGATATATATGTTGCAAATTAGTGATCAGTGTAATGTAATAAAATACTAAAAAATGCTTAACTTAAAACAATAACAGACTAAGTTAAAAAGCGTATGATTTTCCATAAAACATGTCTTTTATACTTATTGATCATTTAGATAAATAATATAAGCTAAAAGAAAAGTATAACTAGGAAAAAAATTAAGCTCTGTAAATTTAGATTCATTATGATTAACTAATATTATTTGCGCATTAAGAATTGTATTTTAAATTCTTGATTTTAAATTAATTATCGAATGTAACTCTGTGTTAGATTGAAAGATACGACTAAGAGATTCAATTGTCATCAATTTACCAAGGTCATCTTTTCTGATCGTTTCTGTCATTGTGTCATTTTGGTATCTTAATATAATCCTAACTGCTTTCCTTCGCTTTTTCAAGGTGAATATAATTTATCAGGAGATGGGCTGACAAACTGTCAATTATATAGACAAACTGTCAATTATTAATTTTTTATATAGTTTACGTTTATAAGAACAAAAGACAATATTTTTCATTTCGAAGCACGCGAACGTATAGTGGCGACAGTTTTAAAATGTAAAATATTTATCTTTTGTTATTATAAACTTAAACCTTATAAAAAGTTACTGGGACTGCACTTTTAACGCTGACTGTACATGTAAGAATGTATCTTTGACTTTCCCCATTTCATTTGAAATCTCTATGGTCGGACACAAAAAGATATTTGTTTCCCCATTCCTTGTTTTCATCATGTATTTCTAAGAAAAACCTTCCGCATTTCAGTTCGGGCTTAGATAACACAACCATATACGTCATTCAAAATGAATTAGAACTGAACCTTTGTGGGATTGAAGCGAACCCAAAGAAAGTATGGAAGTGACTTCAAAAGATTATATTATTAAAAGGATACTAGTAGAAAAGTCATTGATCCGACCCTTTGTAATGGACGTAAGTTTTGTTACATATACGTTCTGAATAGAATAGGTTTCCATAAATATTACCCGAGCCATGATGAGAATTTGCATTATTTAGGAGAGGTATTATTACTAGTCTGCGGTTATGATGTAATAAAGCTTTTCGACAATAATATACTATATAAAAACGAGTTTTATATGTTTCAAATATGGTCTTCTGTGTATTATTGTAAAGTAATTGTTTCAGAACAATAGTAACTATTAATGCGGGATGTTAATGGAAAATATACCGATGTCCGTTATTCCCAGAATTACGACTTATTCCCACCAATTAGTCTCTCCTACACCAATTAGTTTGTAGTTAATATTATATTCACCTCGAAACATTTGCTGTATTCATGGAATATTATTGTGAACAGGTGCTGTTTACCTTCTATCTCTTAGTTGTCTCTTACGATATACTGTTGTTATAACTGTACATTCTGTATGTAGTAATAAGACATTAAAATGAAGAGTCAAATAAATGCCTTATTAAAAAAGGTGACGTCAGTAGTAGCTATAACCGCCGAGTGTTTAGTTGTATGAGTGTCAATCAATCGAAAGTGGTTTATCAGGATCGGGACGGATGGGGATCCGTGATCTCTGCCTACCCCTCTACAGGGAAACGGGGGTGATGTATAACTGTAGTGATCTTATTCTTTATTCATGAATGGTACTAAGATTCTTTAAGGTTATTAAAAGATTGTTCTGTTAGGTTTCAATTTTATGTCTTGTAGCTTTCATGAAAGAAATATGAAGATTCGTAAAATACCTCAATAGAATTCCCAAACAGTCATAAGTATTCAAATCTCAAAATCAAACATTTTATGAACTATATTTAGCAAAATATCTTTCATAAGAAAATTGACATTAATTTTCTTATGAAAGATATTTTGCTAAATATAGTTCATAAAATGTTTGATTCAAGCTTCAATAGATTAAATAGCAAAATAATATACCGATGATTTGTATCTGTCATGTGGATACATGATAGCAGATTGTCGAAATTATATGTAAAATGACACGGTTACGTATAGGTCATTCCTATTAAACGTATGTCACAGAAATAGTGACATATCCTGAAAAAAGGGTGACAGTAGGTATATTTTCAACTGGCGAATATGTTTAAAGATGTATATGGATGTTAATGAAGTGAAAATGATGTTAAATTATCAATGAAAAAACCTATTAACCATCTGTATTCTGTATTAAAGGAAATTCACGTACGTTAAGTTGAACATATGATTCTCAAAGAATTGTTAATATATTTTATTTCAATGAATTTTGAATGTCTAGTATGGTTCACGATGATGAATATTTTTCTAGTTATGTGAATTTAGACCTATGTATGGTTTATTTCTATGTTATCGTACAAAATCTATCTGCTATCGACCCTTATCGATTCTATCGGACGTTTCAATCATTTATATTAAAATTCTTCGTTGAAATAATTAACTAAATGTATTTAAAATGAAGATTTGGTCTATCAAAAACTAATAAGGTCTATTGAAATCAAAGAAAAAGTACGCTACGTTTTTAGAAATGTTGTTAAAATCTAGGTACGATTATCTATCATTATAAAAAAGTATTTTTCTGTCATAATTCTTATAAAAAATAAATATGATTGTGATATTATTCAGTAAAACTATCCTAAGTAAAACAAAATACTTATTTAAATAATGAGCTATCCTATAAATACAAAATGCTCTTCTAAAGACTAGAAATTACAACTATTATTATTAATTAGTTAAAAGACATTAACTATCGAAATGTTCCTTTTGGAAAAGTATGTAACTAATTAATTACTAACATTTGAATCTCAAATTGCAAAATTCATTAATTTCGTGAAACACTAATTTTAAATAATCGAAGCTCAATATTCTTTCCAATTACAAATAATAATCTACTTATATTTAACACTTAATAAGAAAATAATTTAAAATTAAAACGCATTTCTACAAATAGTGATATTTTAGAGATAAATAGATATAATTCAAATACAACTACTATTTGCATCACAGACGAAATATTACCCAAAGAATAATTGCTGAATTTGATAGCTCTAAACTAACATTTATTATGTATGGCAATGCCATTAAAATGTCCAATGTGTATACAAACCGATGAAAGTAACTTTAATTGGTGTTTCGACTAATTTTGCTGCTTTCAAACATTTCTATTTCGAGTGAAATATTTCAACATTTGCAGCAAAAAATCTGTGTAAAATGCAAAACAACATGCAGAGCTTTTTCGTCAAAAGTAATCCTGAGGGATAAATGGACAAGCGCTAAGGCATTAGAGGAAAGATGAAAGCTCAAGAATTAAGTAGGTTTTTAAATAAATTAACTGATTTCATGCTTGATAAATTAAGTCCCTTCGCAGTTATGCAAAGTCGCTTTTAAGACGAGCCCCAGTTTTATCTTTGAAATTCACTTGTACCAACTATATCACAGATACTTGACAATACATAGCTCTGAAAATGCTTCACTTGGTGAAAAATTACCTATTCGTAAGCCTATGATATCTTCCTACGCTAAAACGAACACACATCTCATGTAAGAAGCAGACAAAATCATTTAAAAATAACAAAAACGTGTCTGACTATCTAAAATCTACATTTTCTTTCAACATAATGTATTAGAAATCAATTCTAAACTTGACTCTTAAACGATAAAATGTTTTACTGCAAAAGAGACATGTAGTGTTATCCACCTTTAGGCAACTATTTCTGTTTTATATCTCGAGAAAAGAACAGAAAAGTCAAGGGGTCTTCAACATTACATATCTTTTTTACAATATGACCCAAATAAGTACTCAATAAAAGTGATTTGCCAAATATTTTAAACGTACGACTACGATAACTAAAGCCCTCCACAAATTAGAATCCGTTCGCTTAAGTATCAAAAGGCAGCACCGTGATTTTTATACATCCTGGACCACTTGTTTTCATTAAAGATCACATTTAATTCATTCTTTGTACCATCAGTCAAAGTCGAGTGAACTACAACGATTCAAATATTAACATTGAAACAGTTGAGTGTCCTCTCTTACTGCGTTAGGCTCAAACACAACGGGTATGTTCTGAGTGGAATTCTCTTTAGTGGAATCACTGTTTTCCTTTTCATTGCCAGTGATATCTGAGGAATGTTCTTCAAAGCCTTGGTTCCCGTAAACGTTTATCGTTACAGTGTTTTCCTTCAGAGGCTTTTTGGAAAACGTTAGTTTCTCATTGTCTATAATAGTAAGGACTGGTGAACCCTCTGTAGGTAAGTTACAAGATTCTCCGAAGATTTCCAGTTTTTGAGCCTCACTGCTTTCGTCATCATACGTTGATTCACCAGATTTATCATTGTCAGAGGATTTGCTCTCTTGTATGGTGCTAAGGTTTTCCACATTGATGCAAATATTTTCGTTTCCTACCCCATCTTTATCTTCTGCTTTCTTATCCTTGATACTGCCTTGTTTCTTCAAGGGAACAGTTGATACGCTATCAATGGAGTTTCTTGCCTGAGTTGTGTCGTTGACTCGTGAGGCTTTGTGTGATGGGGACATAACGGTGTTGTCATAGCCTTTCTCTGTATGCGATACACCGCCTTTGGTTTCGATACCGAGGATTCGTTTGATTGATTGTCGGAACTGGAACAAAATGTTTTCGTTACAAATGTATAAATACTATATTATATTTATAATAATAAATTATCTTTTATACTTTTGGGATAGTCACAGTATTAATAACAATTAAGCCATCAAAACACATTCAGTGCTTATAAAAAAGTTTGGTAGCATCAGAATTGTGAATTCCACTTGTAAATCCTTAGTAAAATACGTATACCTAGAGTTATGCTCAACTATGCGTTTATTTTATTTTATAATAAACAGTCACATACTGAAAACGGTACCCACCCAGAATGAGAAAAATCAATAGTTTAGCCACGAATTCTAATAAACTAAAGTAACATTAACTAAAAGATCAGCAAGAAGTAAATTTCCTTCGGAATATCAAATTGGCGTTTCTGGCAGAATTCCAGGATAGGTGCAAGGCGGGGATTTATGGACAGGAAAGCACATGTCACCCTGGCGCGAGGTTCAAAATTTATTGTGCATTTGTTTTGAAAGTTGCACTTGTTTAGAGATAAATTGTCGAGATAAGGAGCTGGCATTGCGGTCACTTTGATGCATTTCGACTGACCAGAAACGTATACCAATCAGGGTCATGGTGGAAAGAAAACGAGTATTAAATATTTTATATTTTGTTATATTTTGAACTAGTTATTCTCGTGAATTTGTCCAAGTGGGAAAAATCACGTGGTTTTAGGTACGTTCCTAACTGCGGACAAAAAACTATAAACCAAAATAATAATTGCCATTAATTTTTTCGAAATTTCTACTGTTTCTCTTTTCCTAATAGTTACAGCGTGATATTATATAGCCTTCTACCTTCCTAGATAAATGCTCTAACCAACACATAAAGAATTTTTCAAACCAGTAATTTCAATATTAGCGCATACAATAAACAAACTTAGTAAAGATTACATAGGGAATGATACTGTTGACAATTTATTGAGACATTTCGAGGTCGAATTTTTATAGATAGCAACTTTATTATGGCTGGATATTCGTATAAATAATTGCGTATACAATTGATTTTTGAATTGGTTACACGTGTCGTCCAAAAAGCATATATCCAGCTAATTACTTAACCTGATCACGATTCCAAGTACGGATTATGAGAATTCATATGTGTGATCAATCATAATTTTCAACACATGAATTAATAATAATATAAAGCTCTGTACAAATGCTCTAGGACTTAAATACGAAGTAACTTAGTTGATATTCTCTTGGAGGAGATTCCTAGAACTCATCTTCAAGATAATTTTCTATTCCTTTTAAGTTACAAAAGTAACTGTTAATGTTTACTCTACTCTTTGGCCACTGAATCCTAATTTAACAAAGATATCCAATGAAGCTACGAAAGCATACATGCATACATGCTTTAATCCCTTTCGAGGTGGTCAGAACCTCGGAGACACGATATTATCTCCTGTGTCACTTTTTAGCATAAACATTGTGATTATGACGTCAAATGGAACATTGGTAACTATTTCAACTGACCAATAAATTTAAATTAACCATATTCTCTTAGTCACCTCATACGACTTGCCGGGAAGTACGTAGCTAGTTCGCATTCTTTTAGGTCTCAGCTAGCAACAAAAGCACTATAGCTCTTATTTAAATAAATCTGGTTTTCGACACAAGATTTGTCACGTGTGCACTGTATGTCATTGTCATTTTGACGTAAGAGACATTAGCTGTCAAATATTTATTGTTATTGCCGCCATTTGTCTAGTGCAGTGTCATTCCGAAATAAATTTTAGAATTTTATGTACATCCTGTTTTATGTGAAATGATTATAAATCAATTTCAAATTATGTAACTACAATAATAATTAAAACATAGATAGTATGCTGTCAGATGGGCTTTTTCACGGTATTTCTAAGAAAAGTAAGAAATAAGGAAGAAAACAAATCTTCAATCACTATCTATCGTCTAATAGTAATCGTTATTAATCGTAAATATTTCCGCTGTTCCAGTCACGATATTTATGCTACAGTTAACTGAGAACTATTAAGAGACATTGACAGCAATGTTATTTTATCAAACAGTAATTGGGTACAATAATAGAACGTAATGTAAATATATCTGCTACTTGTTTGTCGCCAACAGAGTAAAAACAATTAAAGGTGTTCTAGAATTTACAGATTTGTTTTCGCAATAAAAATTTATTTTTAAAATTTATCTAATACTAAGTTGAGGCAATACATTTGTTCATGATTAATAAGTAACGGGACTTATCGCGTAATTTTTTATATAATAAAGTTACCTTTATTAACCCGGCGTTTCGGCTACGTTGCAGCAGCCATGGTCACGGGTAGTCTCACGTATATAAAAACTTACGTGATAAGTCCCGTTAGTTATTAATCATGAGTATAAATCGCGCATCTCTTAAAACTGTAAAAACATTTGTTTTCAGAACAAGTAACAGTCAGGGCTTGAGTGCCACATTGAGTATTGACTGTCTGGTCAACACATGGGTTCAGGGTGACCATAGAACCTTTGAGTACATCGCAAAGGTTTTCAAGTCAAGTTCAAGTCATTACAGGGTTTATCTATAAATACATAAACTAAAGTTTTATTCATCTTTTCGGTCCAAAAACAAAACGCGTTCACGATCATTAACCCTTGCGGGGTTGTCAGAGGTTCATGTTTCCATCTCCGCAATTGCGAAGATAGCAATTCTATGGCTACCTCCAACCCACGTGTCGATCGAATAGTCAGTACTCAATGTGACAGGGGGTAAGCCATGTCGCCATTTACAAGCACTGTATATTACCTGTTCGGAGAATAGGTAGGTTTCCTCACGATGTTTCCCCTCACGGTAGTATTCGACGCATTTCGTAAATGTATTTTTATTACGAAAAGGTACATAGAAATTTATTAAACTCCAGTTTCATTGGTACATGCTCAAGCGGGCTTTTAACCCTGTGCTGCTGTGTTTTAGAGTCAAGTTCCAAAGAATATATATACTAGGTACATATTTATGTTGGTACTTACTTGTGTGTTCATCCCGATGTAAATGAGAGGGTCGTAGCAAATGGAACTCTTCGCCAATAGAGCTGGCATCACACCCATTCCTGGTGTAAGCTGGGAACAAATATTATGATTAAACTTACTTGTTAGGTAGCTATAGTTCCTATATAGTGTATGCATATGTAGCTTATGTGTTATGATATACATATGTGTACAGATGAAAACTCAATTGTCTGGACTTATTGTATTTCTGACAGTATTGTATACAAGCCATACTAAAAATATGGTAACGATGACTTGTGACAGTGCCATTAGATTTAACAAAATACTTTAATATCCAAAATTGGCGAATATGTACATTAGTTTTTTGAATTTAATGTGTTGACCGGCTCTACCGTAGCATGTGGCAATATTATTAATATAGATAGATAACTAGTGGTTCGTTAATGAGCATAATGAAAACCCGGCTTTAGTTGAGCGTTTAAATTAAAACACCACAACCATTTCCAGTTGCTAAGCAACGCAAATATAATAAGTTAAGCTTACAACTGACTTCTAGTCTAGAATTAAATAATAAGAATAGAATTAATTTTATTTAAACTTATAGAAACTTGTTTTAGGGGATGATCTTTAATAAAATATGAGAAGTTCTTAACTTTTTGGTTTAGACTACGAAATTTACTTTTTATCGGACCCGGGGGTTTAGGTTTAGGCTCTTGAAAGTTTAAAATGTGTCTAGATCCAAAAAAGTTTTGTCCAGGTGGTATGAAATTGTTGCAGATACCATAGATATCACCACCTTTATCCATTATGAAAAAGAGTGACTTATGAATTTCATTTACTATATGAGACCGACTCGTATCACGTTAAATTAATAAACATATAGAAACCTTCATGTCACCCGACGTTTGGACCCAGTTGCATAGGGTCGGTAGAAATAAAGGTATCTATATCTTTATTAATTTATCGTGTTACCATCCGGTCATAGTAAATAAAATGAGTATAAATCGCGAGTGTTTTTAAAAACTAGTGACTTTAGAAGTTTCTTTAATAACCGATTGAGTATGAGGTGACGACCGCATGAGTAAAGCAGTCCTCGAGTGGAGGCCACCTCTTGGCAAACGTAGTGTAGGACGCCCCCCTGCCAGATGGACCGATAACCGCAAGAAGGTCGCTGGTAGTGACTGGATGAGGGCCACGAATGATCGTGTTTTGTGACATACCCTCGGGAAGGCCTACGTCCAGCAGTAGACTAGTATAGGCTGATTGATTTATTGTATAAGGTGTATGAGTGACACTTTCGCGGTTTATCATATAATGATGTATGTTTCATACATACATACGCTTCACGACTTGTGTATACACACTCCCTTCTTATTGTGACTGGGTAGTCAGAGGCTTGAGTGCCCATCTCCGAAATTTTGAAGGCATGTTAGGTATGGGTCATTCGAAGCCCGCGTATCACTAGATAGACAGCACCCAACGTGATAGGTAGTGAACCGTATCGCCGTATCTAGGCACTGGTTATTACCTATCCCGAGGGTTAGGCAGGTTTCCTCACGATGTTTTCCCTCACCGTTAGCGACTGTAAATTATGTACGTAAATGAAAAACACATTTAAATTCATTCATTGGTACATGCCAGAGTGGGGATTCGAACCTAGGACCTTTCTCATACGAAGTCCGAGGTCTTACCCACTGGACTACAGCCGCTTACTATGTATGTATAATACTCACGATATCTCCAGAAGCAAACTGTTCCACCAGGGCAAACACGGAGTAAGGAGTCCAGGCTACTGTGAAGGACAGGATCATCACGAAAACCATGGTGGTCACCTTCCCCTCGGCTTTGTTCACTCTGCCCATTCGTTGGGCGTTCTGGGGAGAGAATGAAAGGGTTAGAAACGGAGTAAAGAAAGGTTTATTATTGATATATATATATATATATATATATATATATATATATATATATATATATATATATATATATATATATTGACTTCTTTAGAGGCTGTTAAAATAATGGGGTAGAACATTCGTTATATTTATAAATAAGTAATTAAAAAACCCTAATAATACATAATAAAATAAATTTCACAATATATAATCCCTTGGTAATCAATAGTGTACTAGTCAAATACAATAGTACTATAATTAAATTAAAATGTTAAGAAAACATGTCATTTCTAATTTATCAACAGTATAAAAGCTTGAATTTAATAATTTACTGGAAGACGGTTCACCAACAATATAATACAATATGTATTGTTATTTTATTTCAATAAAAAATATTATTTATTTAAAGGTTTAGTCTTATTATTCCACACAAGGAATTTTTAGTTTCAGATAATATAACTAACTTTTCTGCATATCGTTTGAGAAAATGTTAATGGTGTTTACGGGGCAAGCAACCAGGTTTTAACTGCCATCAAAATTTCATATTAACACCATTATGACCCCCATATATTACGTCTTACAAGGTTTGTTCCTCTCATAATTAATTTATACTTGTGTATATGTGTATGTATGCAAATTAATTACAAAACACTGGAATTACAACTTATCAAGTCCAAATAACGATTACCCCGAAGCTAATAATTATTCTATTACCCAATCAGTTTGTATACATATCAAGTTCACAATAACTGTACATTGTTAACTTAAGTTATTCTGTAGCCCACGTCTTAGTGAGAACTTAGTTTAACTTGAGGCCTATCATAACTTACATGGCTCAATAGGTCATGCCCTAATAATTAACGTGTTCTTGTTGAATTTTGCCTATCTGGTTACCATGACAACCTGATATGTAAGATTGGAATTAATTGAATCATAAGTTTAGTGTGCCTACGTTTCTGGTTGTAGAAATTTTGAGGAAGTAACAGAAATTGGGTTAGAATAATATTAACATACATTTGACACGGTGACAGGCGTGATATGTATGTAGGTTGACATTATGTTTGACATTGAGGTGAAAATTTGAGTGACGTGGAATTACTGTTATGTAGGGGTCGCCTTTATAAGTAAAACGAATGATGATCAATTAAGCTTCATATTAAGGGTAAAATAAGATATGTATTGAAATACTATATTAAATATGTGAGTGAAGTTAAAGGGCGGTTACGTAGGCGCCGGCCCAATAATATGTAACTCAGATAGACGTAATATTTAAAAAGGGTGACGTTAGAAGAACTGCCGAGTGTGTATAAGGTGTATGAGTGTCAATGTAGCAAAAGTGGTCTGTCGGGATCGGCGACCTCTTCTTACCCCTCTACAGGGAATCAGGCGTGATGTGTAGGTATGTATGTAATAAAATAAGATTATGAATGGTTCTAGGTAATAACTGACGACATCTAACTTTTTCATAGCGAAATTACATCCGTATTGTACGTGGCATGTGTATGTAACAGTGTAGTGAATCAAGTGTTACGTAAATCAAAACACAACAGGCTTTGTGACACAAACATCTCCGGTTGCTTAGCAACGTAAATCCAAACAACAGATGTTATCTCTCATAAGGGATGTGACATTTTGAGTTATTACGATACTTGAAGTCTGTAGCATACATCGCTTATGTGCTAAAACTCTTCAGTTACATTTATGTCATATAATTAATATTACAGTAACATTTAGGCCACTATGACACCAATTGAACTAGCCCCTTGCTAAGTACATTAAAGATTTGTGTTTAGGGTACTCGTCAACGTATATTTAAGAAATATATACTTAGTATACATAGATAAATACACATATAGTACCATAGGTACTATATATACTTAACAACTAGAATGGAATACTGAAGAAAAGCTTGATTCATAACTCTGCCGATAATCGAACCCGGGACCTCAAGATTAGCGTTCAGGTGGTTAACCAATCGCGAAGATCGTCATAAAATACATGAATTGTGTAACTATACTTAACGTAAGATTTGCCGGGATACGGGCTAATGGCATATTTACATTAATTGAAAAATAATGTTAATATCGTGGTTTCCAATCATTTATTAAAAAAAATGATATTCTTAACTTTGCCTCGTGCATCGGAAAAACTGTGAAGAAGGGTAAACAAGGCTATCACATTGTTGTCCTCTAACTAGATGGCGCTACGAGTGACAATGTACATAGTTATGAGTGTCTCATTTGTATTGGTTTACATTGTAAGTGAAATATTTTCATAATGTTTTTTTACAAATTAAGTACTTTAATCCTTTTCGGGATGGATAGAACCCTGAAGAAAATTAATTATCTTCTTGGTCACTTATATTTAAATTAAATAAAGGTAACTTTATTATATAAAAACGTACGCGATAAGTTCCGTTAGTTATTAATCATATAGCGTATAGGTAACTTAAAGGTTAATACTTTAAACGTCCTCTTACTCCTAGAGGGTAAACAGAGCAGTGCTCACCACTTTGATGGTCCTGATGATGTTGCAGTAGCTAAAGCTGATGACGGCCATGGGCACGATCTGCCCAAAGGCGAACAGGAACAGAATGTAGGTCATCGCGTTGTGGGACTGCTCGTGCCAGTTCACGGAACAGCTGGAACAAAATGGCGGATTAGGAATTGTATAGTCTTATACAACGCCATCTTTCGGATTTTGAAATAACTTTTATATAATAAAAATAGCATATTATATAATCAACGACCAGACTGGAAAGCAGAAGAAAAGCCCTAATTCTTAACTCTACCTCCACCGGGAATCGAACCCGGGACCTCACGATTAGCGCACAGGCGTCTAACCGATCGCGCCACGGAGGTCGTCAAAATACTACTAGCATAAATATACAATATATACATACAAACTTCATCATAAAACGAAGTATTTAATTGAGTATTATTTATTACGATACGCAATCAAATCGCTGGTTATGTAAAACATGCATAACTAAAAAAAACCAGCCAAGTTTGTCGCAGCATTTACAAATTTAAATATCATAAGCCAATTCGCTAGTATTTGCAATATAATCCATAATACGTGCACATCACTACTACCTGTTAAGAACGGTAATTTCGACTTGTAAAAAATACCAGTTGAAAAACCTAAACTGATAAGTCCTTTAACCTTTCCAAATACTCAACCCTGACTACCTCAGTTAATTACCACCGTGACTCCGAACGCAAATTGAATACAGACTGAGAACCAATTTATTTCACGTAATTGAACAACAACTTAATCCTTATTTAGATAACTAGCAACACTTGAAGTTAGAAAATTCAATACCCCAGGCTGTAACAGCGTCGAGTGAATTTTCAAAACAACGTTTGCTGATTGGCTCTCTTTTGTTATTCTCAATTAGTTGATTAGCATATTAGGGGAGCTTCCCTTGAAAGGCTGTTTATTTATAAGACACTTAATGGATAAGGCTTTGGTGAGAAAACGGTAGATGTCGCCTTTTGGTGGGTAGGGAATAAGGTTACATTTGCGTATTGCTTATTAAGGATATTACGCAATTTATTGATTTTTGGCTGATGAAAAATACTGTAAATATTACCTACCATTACCGATACGTATATAATAGATGCGCGAACCTCTAAATAAACCATTGCTGGCTTCTTAATTTTGTTTATTTAAAACCGGTTTAAAAATTGATTCGGTACTTCCAATCTTCCTTATTATCCATCCTTTTCGATAAGTATCTTTCATACATACACACATTCACATCACGCCCGTTTCCCTTCTGAGAAATAAGCAGAGATCACGGATCCCCATTTGTTACGATCCTGACAAACTTTTCCTTCATTGACATTCATACATTTCATCTAACACACTCAGTGGTTATCAATACTTCTGACGTACATATGCTTGTGTATTTTCCTTTACAAAAGCCATAATGAACGAACGTCATATTCCTGTCTATCAACTCTCATAGATCTATAGTCTATCATGTGTTCTAATTATTTCGCAGAAGCTTAGTCATTACTAAGTTCATTCACAGTCTGCTGTGAATTTTCCCTGCGACACAGCTGGTATGGAACTGAACTTTGTTATATGCTGTCTTTTGTATCATTTCAAAAGGTCTATGGAGCATGGTATGTAATCTATGCCTTTTTGGTAAAATTATTAATCTGTACTAAGGTCTTTCAACTTACGATAGAGAATGAAATCCTGTTATGTCAATGCAAAAATTACATACATACACAACACGCCTGATTCCCTGTAGAGGGGTAGGCAGAGATCACGGATCCCCATTTGTTACGATCCTGACAAACTTTTCCTTCATTGACATTCATACATTTCATCTAACACACTCAGTGGTTATCAATACTTCTGACGTACATATCCTTGTGTATTTTCCTTTACAAAAGCCATAATGAACGAACGTCATATTCCTGTCTATCTACTCTCACAGGGGATTGATGCATCCATGCATAATCCCCTCATGTTCCTTTCAATATAAAATTAATTACAAACAAAGGCGGTTTCATAGAATACAAAGCAAAAGTCAATATCAAACGACTTTGACGACGCCAGGGCTGCTTAATTAGTTTGAAGCCTACTGCATTGAAAGGGTCTATTAACTCTTCTGTGTGTGTTATATGTACATACACATACATTCACTACCTTCAATACCTTTCGGGGTGGACAGAATCTCGGATATATAATATCTCCTAAGTAACTTTTTAGATATATATTGGGGTTGTGATGTCATAATGGAACATTGGTCACAGTTTGTTAGTCCATTGATCAATGAATTCAATTTACTTCTAGTCCTTTAGTGGACTCCTACGATATGCCAAGATGAATAGCTAGTTGGGTTTTTTAACGTCCCAGACTATGTATGTGTTGGCTTAATCAATGCGAAAGACTTGACAACCAAAGAATCTCGGCTCATTTCCAATAATTAATTTCTACGGAGAGAAGACTTATTTCAAGAAACCTTTTTATTTGATTTGTGTATTTTTTTTAATTCTATTAAAAGATGTTTTTATAAATGTAAATACGTAAAAAACACCGGAGAACAACCAAAATCGGTAGAGAAAACATTGCTTACTCACAATCTTCATTTTATTATTCGATTCACTAATATACATCGTTGTAGAAACATATAAAAACCGTTTATAATTTTGTGTACTGACTACACAATAAAAATAGCATTGGAAATAATGCAAAATATAAAAAGAAACCAAAAAAACAACGAACTAGGAATATAAAAACAATGAACCTAGTTGATCGAATATTTTCAGATTGAAAAAATAAAAAACTTAATACTGCCTCACTACGTTGGAAATTTGTGAGGCTTTTAAAAGCTGTTAAGGCTTGCAAAATAGGTATCTGAAAAAGTCGAAAACAAAAGATTGAGATGAGATAAACAAAAAGGAATATAGCGATCGGAAAAGTTATTTTTATTCTAATGCCTACCTACATAATCTTATGCTTACATAATTATTATCCTGAAATATATAATTATGTATTTAGGAAAAGTACAAATTATGCAACAAAGATAAAGTAGTGTAAGCTTTAAAATGAATGAATCAGCTATCTTTTGGTATTGAAAAATCCACTTTAGGGCAAGGTATTTTTTTAAAACAAGTGTTAGGTTAGAGTATATTATTATATGTTTATTATATTGAAACCCTATCTATTTTTAAACTAATATTTCAACTTTTGCTAAGGCAGTCTTTCCGGACAATATAGTCAAGCCCATTAAACACTATAATTACTACGAAGTTAAATAACGCTATGCATGCCAATTTCCAGCATGGATAGTCGCTAACATTTGTTAGTAGTTTGAGTATATTAGTACTTATATTTTTAATACAATTAGACTGAATAAATTATTTCAGTATTACGTATAAATTGACTGGCAAATGACTCTGCAGTCTGCATAGACAATATTCAAGAGGCCTTTAAAAGTCTGACTACCCCGAAACGATTGGAGTCGTGAACCTTTTATCATGTTGACAGAAACTCGGAGACACCATAATATCTCCAAGATCACTTTTTTGCAATATTCATTCGATGAGGCTGCGATGCTATATGGAACATTGGTGACAGGTTGCTATGCCAACACCCAATAAATTCCATTTATCCCTAAACCCATAGTCGCCTCTTATGACATTCCAAGAAGAACGGCAACTAGTTAGCATTCTTTTTGCGTCTTAGACTAGTATAGCGCATATATCTTTTATTATGTTATCAAATTCATTAGGCATTCTATGTTGCAAGCTAACGAATGACCAAAGTTGCCAGACTCAAGTAAAAACTTTGTTACGTACTGAGCGGAGTAAATGTAAAAGGCTTTATACGTACAGGTTTATAGACTTATAGGCAGTGAACAGGTCTTTAAAAGCCTAATCTTGAACTTACTTATAGCTTGAATTAGAGTAGATATATTCCCGCACTAGTGTTAGACGTAAAAAGAATGCTAACTAGCTGCCGTTCTTCCCGCCATGTCGTAAAAGGCGACTAAGGGACTAGGAGATGAATTTGTTGGGCGGTGCGCTAGTAACCTGTCACCAATGGTCCATTATAAGATTGCTACCCGAATATTCGTGCTAAAAAGTGACCAAGAAGATTTTTTCATATCTCCAAGGTCCTGTCCGCCGAAAAGGCCTTAAAGTACAAGAAAGTATAAGTATTTAAAGTACATAATACAAATCGATAAGTCAATTTTAGTTTTGTATAAACATCAAAACTGTGTAAACATTACATAAATAGATACATAATAATATATTACTACTAGTATATACTGTATACTAAACTTGGACCATTTTATAACTATATTCCTAGTGAGTCGTATAACTATGTTACGGTATATAACTATATCCTTAGGGTATATAATTATATTATACAATTATTTACCTATGTTTGCAAATTTTGTGCGTCTTAAGAAATGTGGCAGTAGGTACAATAGATACGATAGGCAGATAAATAGATCTATTACTGCCACATCTCTTAAAACAAAATTTGCAAAAACAGTTATAGAACAAGCGTATACCTATACAAAAACATACATCTTTTAAAGTCAAAGTCATACAAAGGTATGTCTATATAAAGGCATTTAATTTACTGTCATACGACCCTGTCTCATATACTCGTAGTAAATAAAACAAGCCTATACCACAATGAATAACTTACCTGATATTAGCAGCTTCATTGACATACTTCCCCCATCCGAAGAGAGGTGGCGTTGTGAGGCACAGGGAGTAGACCCAGATGAAGACCACCATCCACACCGCGTTGGTCATGGTCAGGTGGCCTGAACTCAGGGGCCTGGTCACCATCAGGAAGCGCTCGAACGAGAGAACCGTGAGCGTCGTTATTGAGGTTATACCTGCGAAAATGGGATTTATATACGTGTAAGAAAGAATGGGATTTGTGAATTACTTATTTATTTAAGGAGGAATAAGAGTCGTTTATAATAATATGAACAATTGAAATGGACACATCAATCAATCAGCCTATGTCAGTCCACTGCTGGACGTAGGCCTCCCCAAGGTAACACCATATAATAGGTGATATAATATCTTTTAACAAATGTATATCAAGAACATTTGTAACAGTGGTATTAACAAGAAATTTATATTAATAAGAAGGTTATGATAAAGAGGTATTGAATTATTCCAAGAGTTCGAAAATGATAAGCGAATTCTCAAGTAAATCCTATTCAAAATATCAAAAGCGAAATGTTAAAAGCTAAGATCTCCCAGGAATACGTAATGAGGTCAAGACAAATTCAAATATAGAATGTTCAAAATCAAAACAATAACCGAAACGGAAATATCAAATCGAATTCTAAAAATATGTGATCCGATTCAAATATCCATAAAACAAGATGACAATATTCCGTCCATGTTTCGGTAATAGCGGCTTATTGAATTCGTTGAATTTCCTGCATTGGTAACCATGACAACCGTTTATCTAATGGTCCTTTTCACTTCAAGTTTGTTTAAAAGTACAAAGAGAAAATATTTTTGTTGATTCTGATTTACCACTAATTTATTTTGACATTCTATCACTTCCAACAAAATATAATTAACGACACACTTACAAAAAGGTAGACAGACATCATGGATTCCTACTTTACCAATTCATTAACATAACACAAACATAATACATATAATAAGATCCGTAAGCTTATAAATTTCCTAAGAAATGACACCTATACACCTTCACATACACACTCGGCGATTATAAGTACTTTCGTCGATATAACGTATATTTTACTTCTAATACGATACTAAACACAAAACACATTTACACTTTCAAAAACCATTAACAATTCTATCGATCAACGTCGCCTTTAACATACATCTAATACCGCATTTCAACTGCATTGATTCCGCCCTAATACTTCTCTTAACCCGGTTCAAAAGGCGTACAATTCAATATACTTTTGCTCCACTCGAATGCACAGTTGTATGTAAATATCAAACTTCCTAAGGTTAAACTTGCAGAAGTTTTCTAATAAAATGTATTGGAGTATTGAAATGTGAATAAATCATTCGCTATCCCGAAATAGAACACAATAAGCCGCCGCTTAAGAGAAGAAGGGTTTCTAAAAGTTCATGGTTGGGTACTGTGCTACTATTTCTTATTTTAATTTACTGTGAACAACATTTTTGAAGGGCTAGTGTGTAAACGAACATCAAGAATACAGAATTACTCGGCAGAAGTACTAAATTGTAAACAAAAATACAAGTTATGTAATAGCAAACTTTAGTTCGAGGTGGCCATAGAATTACTACCTTCGCAATTGCGGAGATGGACACCTGGACCTCTGAATACCCTGCAAGGGTTAATGGTCGGGAACGCGTTTAACTTTGCCTTGTCAAACCTTTGTTGTGCGAAAGTAAAGAATTTTGTTTTTTTATAAGTATAACACTCCCGTATTCTTATGGGGATATATATCTCTAGATCCACAAACCACTTTCCCTTCATTGACACCCATATACCTCATCATTTAAGTACCATTTTTCTTTGTTGTAATCCGATATAATTTGTATTCCGTTGAATCTTAAGAACATACTTAATTTCCTTACGATATAATAATTAGGAATACAAGAAATGTTTCCAAATTGACAAAACCTACATAGATTTTTTTATTACATGGAAAATTTCCAACTTTTCTAGTGAAGAACAAACCTTTATCCTTCCCTTACCTTTATATTACTCGAACTAACGAACTTTCGATATTTCTCCCAATCAAATTGGAGACAATCTTTTCAATGCGAGTGTACATAGTGTGAAGAACAGAAGAGCATGTATGAGAAGGTTAATGGGTGTGAGTGAAGCAAGAGAGATTTGTCATGATCGTTCCATGTGGCGATCAATAGTCTCTGCCTATCCCGTATTTCACCCAATCGAATGTTTGTATTTGTGTACTAATTACTCGAGTAAAGAACCTAATAGCATTAGGCAGTCTGTCCGTAAAACAGTCTCCGTTCACCCAATTAGTTGATTGGCCGTAAAATTACTTAATTCAAAAGTTTATAGGCGATTTTATGATCAATTTCAGCGTGGGCCGGATCCCGAATTATGCTTTTGTTTATTTGTTTATGGATAAATCAATGCTTAACCCTAGCTGGGAAGGTTGTTAAATATGTAGGTTGAAGTAGGATGAGGAAATTAGCTTGACTTTAAGTTACTTCACAATAATGATGTATATTTTACATAGATAGAGATTATACCATACTGTGAAGGCGTCACAGAGGGCAAGGTAGGTTTTGTACTATAATAATGACAAATAATATTTTTTTCATATAATTATACATAAAAAATATTAAATCAATATGTAATCGCAGTTGCATATAATGTAGTAATAACACAAAAACCTTTTTAGAAATATAAGGAACCAGAATCACTACTCTAGATTGGGATACAATGGGATAAGCATCGCTTCTCCATGCCAGTATAGTAATCTTATATCCATTATGATAATTTATTCTACAGTTAGCAACACAGCAGTTATACCAAAGTTACTGTTCAAATGAAAAATGACATACCTACACTTCACGACCATTCCTCCTTACGAGGTAGAGATTCATCCATCCATCTATTGGTCAGGATCGAGTAAAATTGAAAACCATAACCTCTACCTACCCCTCTGTAAAAATGTATACATATACATTCACGTCCTTTAATCACTTTCAAGGTTGATAGAACTTTGAAGATTTCTTAACTCCTAGGTTACTTTTTAGCATGAATGAGGTAAACATTAGCGGTAGGTTTGTTGCCCATCGCCCAATTGATATCCTAATAGTCCCTGAGTCACCTCATCAGACACGCCAGGAAGAACGGCAGCTAGTTCACAATATTTTTACTTCCTAGACTAGCAAGGGACACGTATGTAAGTCATGGTGTATATGTAAAAGTAAGTTAGGTAGTCATTTTGTTCGACTGATACTTTAAAGTACTAAGAGAGAAATTTTACTTGCAAAGGCAGTGTTTCAATTACAGATTTCCGCTCGGCCGAACGGCTTTGCTCTCTCCAAATAGTTCGCACTCAATACTCTTTGGTGATAATTACGTAGTTCTGAATTGCCCATTCCCAGTTCAGGCCAGTGTCAGAGCGGGTTAAAGGTAATTGGCGGTGTACCGTGAAATGTTTAATAAAGTTCTGGAAACTGTCCAGAATTAAAAGACATAAGTGTGAGATAAATAAAAAATTGCTTTTTATAATGGGTACTTCTAACGTCACCCTTTTTCATACATACATATACATTACGCCCGATTCCCTGTAAAGGGGTAGGCGGAGATCACTGATCCCCATCTGTCTCGATCCTGACAAATCACTTTCGCTTCATTGACAGTCATACACTACCTCATACACACTGGGATGTTATAGGTACTTCTAAAATCAACCTTTTCCAATATGGCAATCTGACGTCGTATGTCTTATTAGACCGGACCCTATGTAACCGCCCTTCTACTTCAGCCACATATATCCGAGTGTGTATGAGTATCAATGAAGTAAAAAGGACTGATAGGGATCCGTGATCTCTGCCTACCCCCTTATAGAGAAATGGGCGTGATTTGTATATTATGTATAATATTTATGGTAAAATGAAAATATCATTTCCTTATTCGTAACTATCAACTTTCTAAATTAAACTAGAACAGCAGTGATTAAACCTAGCGCGAACCGTTCTAGAAATAGCACGGTTTAAGCTAAATTTGAACAGGGTGACTGTAGCACTTAATTAGCAGGAGCACTCGAGCAGTACAGCGCTAGATGACTCCTGATTACTTGCCACGGCTTTTGAGCTAAGAGATAAAATTGCTGTGAATTTCTGCACTGTATTTAATTTATATTAGCATAACTCTACTGTAATTAGTGGTGTACTGCTTATTATAGTTTGGGATGCATAGAATGTTACCAGCTGCTCTTTCATAATGAAAAAGGCTACTAAGAGATAAAGGAGTGTTTTACATGATAGACTAACATCACTCGTAGTTTAAAATACCAGCATAAATATTGTTCCCCTTTAATGGGCGAAATATTTAAAAATGTTTTTTCCACAAGATGCTATTAAAAAATTTGAACATAGTACATATACTTATGTCTAAAATATATCACTTAAGCAACATTGAATATTAAACATTACACATATATCACGGTTTAGTTATAACTCTATTTTTCTTCCCATCAAAACTTGAGTGAGTTCTGCATGGTGTCATATGTTTATTTTACATGGTGATAAATTCTCGTCATTCTTAATGGATGGTTAACCCTTTTGATACCTTGATTAGCTGTTACCCATATATAAGGATAGGTAGAATTTTCACGATTAAGAATGATTGATTGCTGCATATCAATATTAATTATGTATGTAATTAATTATAGTGTAATAAAATATCACGTACTTCACTATGTAATCATTTATAATATTTTCAACAGAATTAACAACTCAAAGATGGACTAATTACGTAAGATAAAGTCAAAAGTCAAATGTTTTTATTCAACATAAGTACAAGTACTGTACATTCATTGAAAGTCAAAACATTTGCCTGACACTGGTTGTCTCTTATCATTGAAATTCTACCGTTTATTGATAAATATAGTTTTTCACGAAACCAAGCCTTAATTCAAATTATTTCTACAGAATTTATTTATATACTAAATTCTGGGACAAGCTTTCGCAATCCCACGAAAGAAACTTTTGACATAAATCAATTGACGAGAAAATACAATTGAACTGTTACTTTCAGAATTGAAACTTTGTTCTGACCTGACTTTATTTGGACCAAGTTTCAACCGGAAGAAATAAACAATTCTTCTTAGAAAGACATCGATTTTAAATAGATTAGTGCTATTTGACTGTTTGTCGATGGTTTGGAGATATGGACATTGACTAAAGGCAACAATATGCTACGCTGGTTGGTGGCAATATCTTGGCTAAATAATAATAATAAAATACTGTAAAAACAAACTCAACATAAAGTTTACAATTAAAACTAGGGGGTACATCGTTTGCATGCATCGCTAATATAAGAATCAATGCAAATTTGAGATAAGATAATTTTATAAAAGATAAGTAAGTTTAGATTTGTGCTAAATTAAGACATTTAAGTCTAAAACTTTGCAGTTTATCTTAACTTTTTTAGACATAAAATAAATAAAAGAAAAGACAACACCAGATTACTTAAGAGACATTCTAATGTAAATGTAATCAAAAACGTGAAATGAAAGGAGTGACATTTTAAAGTTGCATGGCAATATCACTCATACCATCCCCGTCATACTCCTATTTAATTTTTTTTTAAATAACAGCAATGGTATATAAAATGAGAGTAAAAAATTGTACTGCTCATGTTCTTCAATTTAGTTCATATAAAACTATGCTACTCATACTTTGTCACGTTCAAAGAAACAATAAGTTTTCAGAAAGTTTCTCTACAAGAAAAATTACACATCACATGTCTTGATATAAAATTCTAGAAGACAACTTTAACAAAGTTAACTTTCACGTTGATTGTACCAGGGCCCTTACTCCACTAATTCATATTGGCCACAATATTACTTCAGTGTCGACATTGTGGCAGTTCAATGGCCGTAATTTGACACTTTTCGCACTCCACTAACAAATTTTGGCCACTGCAACGCTATCGAAATACTTCTGCGTCTGACATGCCTAAATATTAGTTCAATAGCCTTCATTTGGTACTCTACTATTGTTTTGACAGCTTTCTTTGTTTATGGTCAATTTCTAATGTACACTCACACACTCAGTTAGTAGTTTTAGTTTCAATTAAAAACCTAAAATATTTTTTCAGTTACGTTTTTAGTTACGTATACGTTATAAACTTAAAACTTTTAACTGCTAAATCAATATGCATTAATTGAAATTGCTGCATTGTCAGTGCAAACAGTTTTTTAAATTGTTGTAATCCATAGACAATAATTTCTGTACTTTGAGTGGCCACTGAAGTGCCATTGACTCGCTATTATGGCGCTATTCTGGCTGTCAAAATATTAGCAGAGTGCCACTTTTACGGCCGAGATGCAGATTTATCGCTATAGCCTGGCAGTTGAGTGGCTGTCAAAGTTAATTAGTGGAGTAAGGGCCCAGATTTTTTAGAGAATGGACAAAAAATCTTTTTATTATAACGTGTTATTATAGTTTTTTTTCCTCGATATCCGTTCATCATTCAATCGTTTTATAATTCCCTAAAGAACGTAAACATACATACGCTTCATGACTTGTTTATACACACTCCCTTTTTTATTATGGCGGGGTAGTCAGAGGCTTGAAAGCCCATCTCCGAAATTTCGAAGACATGTTAGGTATGGGTCATTCGAATCCCGCGTATCACTAGATAGATAGCACCCAACGTGATAGGTAGTGAACCGTATCGCCGTATATAGGCACTGACTATTACCTATCCTGAGGGATAGGCAGGTTTCCTCACGATGTTTTCCCTCACCGTTAGCGACTGTAAATTATGTACGTAAATGAAAAACACATTTAAATTTCATTCATTGGTACATGCCAGGTCGGGATTCTAACCTAGGACCTTTCTCATACGAAGTCCGAGGTCCTACCCACTGGGCTACAGCCGCTATATTAGAACGTAAAGTACATACATTTATACATATACATACATGTCCTCTAATCGCTTTTGGGTGGACAAAACCACAGAGTTACTATTTTATGTCCTAATTTATGTTACTATCTTTATAATTGGGGTATTGATGCCATAGAATATTAGTGTCAGTTAGCTAGCCCATCGCCCAATAGATTCCATTTACCTTAGTCCTTCAGTCATACGACATGCCGGGAAGAACGACAGTTAGTATTCTTTTTACGCGCTAGACGGGAACGGCAAGTTTTAATATTCTATTTACATTTAAGATTAAAACTATGTTATAAAATAATGACATACAACCTCTAGAGATAGTTTTAATTTTATTCAAGAACTTGTGAAGGGCATCGTTTCATCTGCATACCAAGGGCCTTGGGACTGAATAGTTTTAACTCCATTATTCATTGCACGATACATGATTTTATGCAGATCTCCACATATACACTCGCTTCCATGAATCCCGAAGGGACGGGAAAAGCTACGGGTCACTTTTCCTAGAATTACGTTTAGGTGATATTTCATACATTGACTGGAACGTTTGTGAATATCATGAACGAAATTAGGGGATGCATCTGGATGAATATTGACGTGAAAATTACGCTTTTGGGATGGACAGAAGCTTTGAGAAATGATATAACTTTGTTCTCTTTTAGGAATGATAGGTATTGTTATATGTTACTAGGAATCTCATGAAAAATAACATTTATGCCAAATCCTCTAGTTACATTGCTTCATAAACGTTTGGTATTGTGTACTTATTTGTAGCTACTAATAAATAAATGCTTTTACTAATAATGCGAATAAATCTTCAATTCATATATTTATAGTTTCTAATCGACCCTAATCCCTTAGTCGTATCTTGCAGGCCTTTGCAAACATAATATAAAACAAAGATATTATTACATTATGTCAACTTTAGATAAGCACATGACAAAATACTCACAATACATACACAGACAATTCCCTACACAGAAAAGCAAACAGCTTTTCTCTAGACGATTTTCTTTACAGTGAAGGACAAAATCTCGAAACTAAATCCCTCAGTCATAACCACAGCATCTGTTTATGAAAATTGCATTAAGATGCAGCTCGCAAACTCCGCAGCTGCATCAGTCTCAAGACAAGAGTAATTGTTTGCGATAAACCTATTCGATTGGCCACTAGCCAATTCTTGTTGATATTCCGATGCAGTGAGAAAAGAATAGTAAGCGGTATTTTAACTCCAATACAGAAGGATACTTAAGTGCGAGTTTTTATCTTAGAAGTTTAACGGTGTATTGTATAAAATGAATAATGTTTAAAACCTGTGCTAGTCTGAGCTGCTAAGATTGTAACTAGCTACCGTTCTTCCTAGCTTTTCGTAGGAAGCGACTAAAGGCCTTGGAGAAAATGGAATTAATTAGGCGTTGGACTATCCACTTGTCAACCATATTAAAGCATACCCCTAGTCATGCTAAAAGTGAACTAGGAGATATTATCGTGACATGGAGGTTCTGTCCACCTGTACGGGATTAAAGGACGTGAATGTAAATAATAATAAAGCTATTTATGGAAACACAGATCTCACAAATAGCAAGTTTTTCTTAAAAGTATACCTTCTTATGGTTATGGTTGTTACCGGAATCGTGCTAAATAGAATGAAGTTATCTAAATAAGCTCAAACGTAATAAACTTTCTCAATTTCGTCTTGATATACCATTGTTTTATGATTATAACTTAAACTATACGTATACCGTTATAAACTTTCCCAACTGACATTCCTCATAAATAATAAGCAAATCTGCTCGTAAATAATTGAAGTAGAGACCAACTTATTCCGTACTTGCCAATATTTTCATATAAATACTAAACTCCACTCGGTTTCTAAAGAACTTTTGACTATAAATATGTCCCTCAGTATTCCATACGATTCTCTTAAAACTTTTAAGCTCTATCTGCTAAAGTAGAAGTGTCATAGAGGTTTAAAATTTCATTGGAAGAATGGCGTGCGAGCTTGGAACTAGATTAAGATGGAACTAGCTGTCGATCTTATTATAGTCAATTAATATAATATGTTGTTTTCATATTTCTAAATCTGTATCTCTTACAGTGACGGCAAGGAATTTCGCGACATTTTTTAATTGTTTTAAATATCTAAATTTATGTAAGTAAGATATATCTATTTTATTCAATAATATTTAATAACAAGTCAAAATTTTAATTAAATTTTAAAGAATATTATGCAGGTACTTATTATTTATTAATAATATTAATTTGAATATAGATATAAATAAATCTTTATATTTTACAGGCCATATCATATAACTAACACGAAAATTATATCGTCCAGGTTTTATTTGTGTTGTGAGATAAATTGGTAGGTAGGATACAGTAATATTCGTTTTTCCTAGTACCAACAATATTGTGACCGAACGACGACAAACATTAATAATACGCGAGACAGGTCGTATAATAACTTTCACACACATATTTCATACATACACCTGCTATAAGTTACGGATATGAAAAATCGGTTCGTCTCGTTGGCTCTTAAATATGAGGTGAAAGAAATATCTAGATACTTTGGTATTAAATCACCTATCTGACTACAGCAGAAGAGACATAACATACTCGTACACATCACGCTCGTTTTCCTGGAAAGGGTAAGCAGAGATCACGGATTGTCATCGCTCCCGATCCTGACAAACCACTTCCGCTTCATTGACACTTATACACACTCAGCGGTTAAAGGTAGACATTAATATGGTGAATAATTAAATTCTCATCAAATATACTGAAATGTACTAAACCAAAAATATAAAAACTAAGTTATAGGTTGGGATTGTATTATTTTGATGTATACAATTATTTTTGGTGTGTTTTCATTTTTGTTTCAATAGATATCGATGGTGAATGGAAAACAATAAAAAATCCTAAGAACCTTTTGCCCCATTTTAGGAAAAAAGGGCTAAATTTAAGAATCTCGCCAAAAGTATATATCGAAAAAATCTCCTCATTAAATTCCTAACACACTGCCTACCCAAGTACAAGCACAAACAGAATCCAAATTAATAATCATGTAATAAAATCCAATTAAGTCCGCTCGAAAGGTGATCAAACAGACTTCATTTATTTTTAATTAAAAGCCAACATTCAAATCGCTTTCTTGCTAATTGAATGAAGCTTCGCTTAGGACCCAGTGTTCACTTTTGACTGCACATGTTGTCTTTATAAGCATATTATGTATTCTACGTACATACATACATATATTTACACCTTTATGTCCCTAAGGGTATAGGTAAAGATCGCCACCTGGAACGATCCTGACAAATCTCTCTTGCTTAACGCACACCCATTAACCTTCTCATACGTGCTCTTCTGTTCTTCACACTACGTACAACCGCCTTAAGAAGAATATCTTTAATTTGATCTGTATAAGTTCTACGCGGCCTATCTAATCCAATTTTACCTTCTATTTTGGCTATATAAATTTCTTTTGTAAGAATGTGTGTCTAAGCTTATTTAATAGTACCTTGTTGGTCAGGGATATAAAGTGAAAACTACTAAGTACATATATCCTGCCTTTGGACTTGGAAGGTTAGAGGAAATAGGTAAATTGAATCTTTTAGGTGATAACAGCGAAGGATTAGCTAATAATAAATTATATATCTAATACTTTTAACACAGTCAATGATTGTTATTTTTATGTTAAAAGTGACCGAGGAAATGCAATGTATTTAGAAACACTTTCGTGTACCGTTTTGAAACTGTATAATCTAAGCTAGGTTTTATTAAATTCAATATAAGTGGAAGAATTGTGCTTTGGTGTGATTCTAACCAAACCTCGGAAAAGAAACTCCAAGAATCAGATAGAATTTTGAACACAATATATGATAGGTTACTAATCCATCGCCCAACTAAATAACATCTAGCTGTCCCTTACTCATCTACCAAAATATTGACGACCTTCGTGGTGCGATTGGCTAACCACCAGAACGCTAATCGTTACGTCCCGGGTTCGATTACCGGTAGATCCGGAGTTAAGAACTACATACGTTTTTCTTCTGATTTTCAGTCTGGTTGTTTTTATATACTCTATACGCTTTTATCTATTTCTAATAAGTATATATGTCTCAAATATACATTGACTAGTACCCTTAACACATGACTTAAATAACTTTACTAACGGGCTGGCTTAATTGGTGTAATAGTGTCCTAAATCTTATTAAAGCCCGGAAAGCAACCAGGCTTCTACGTCTCAAACGCTTCTTTGAGAGTATATCGCAATTTGATCGATCACGAGTGCCCTATTTATAGCCCTGACTCTGACCTTCGAGATCAGCGTTTCCCCTGACATGTTTATTAGATTCTTGACTAAATAGACCTTTATATACGAGGCTATATCCCCGGGGAGTTGACAGAGGTGCGATGTGGACATGACTGTAATTGAGACTTGGTATATTTTTGTAATAAGCCATATAACAGTCAGATAGACGCTATATTGAAAAGAGGTGACGTTAGGAGTACCTATAACCGCCGAGAGTGTATGAGAGGATGTATGAATGTCAATGAAGCGAAAGTGGTCTATCAGGATCGGGATAAATGGGGATCCGTGATCTCTGCCTACCCCTCTACAGGGAATCAGGCGTGATGTGTATGTATGTATATTTTTGTTACATTTACCTTTTATTTCATCAGATAGTCGGTAACCAATGACAAAGGTTGGAATTGTGTCACAGTGTACTTGTATTATAACACAATAGAGTATCACAGATATAAGAATACTATACATTAAGACACAGTAAGTACACGGATTAAATTGAAGAATAGGAAGATTGTTATTCATTGGCAATAGGTTAAACTTATGTGTAGCTGCCTACTGTTTAACCCAGATAAATCGGTTCGTAATTTTGCATAAGCTTTTACATTTTCAATACTAATTTCCACAATTTTCTCTCTATATGGGCAATATAACGTAATTTGTATAGTTATTATCAGGTTTTCCTAAGTTACATTCTAAGCTCCTGAAAGCATGTACGCATCAACTATTGACTTACTCTACTAGCACAGAACAAACAAAATATGTAAGACTTTGGAAGTAATTACCTTTTACTTAATAAAAGTAAGCAAGTACGCATCAACTATAGACTTACCTTACTAGAACATAACAAAAAAAACTTAAACTAACTACTACTAATAAACAAACAATAAAAACAAAAAACTAACAATAACACACCCAATAAAGACGTGAAGGACCAGTCGTCTATGGTGCGTCAACAAAGTCAGCAGCTCAGTGAAAGTTGAAAATACAAATAATTATTTTCGGCTGAATATTTAGTCAATTGTGATGCTAAACTGGCTAAATATGTTCGCTTCGGGATAGATTTGGATCCTCGACTGGAACGAACCGAAGAACAAGGAAGAGAAGAGTTGGAGCTTCGATTTCGTTTTTCTTCGGTTGTAACAGCTGGCGGCGTTGGTGTAACCATGGCGATGGAATAACAAGAAGTTCAAACGCCGTGGCATCAGTGTTTGTACTTCAGCCGACATAAACTTAGTGGTGAATGGCTTAATAAAGAATTAAAAAAAAAACAAACAATAGAAACAAAAACTGACAATAACACACCCAATAAAGACGCGAAGAACCATTAACTTACCTAATAGAGACATGAAGAACCCGTACACCACGCACATAGTGGGCCCGAAGACCCAGTGGTGGAACAGCGCGGAGATGAGCGTCAGAGGGTTCCCCAGCACGGAGACGGAGAAGTCGGAACACACCAGGTTGAACACGATCACGTTCAACGGGGTCCATAGCTGGAAGAACACGCGAAGATAATATAAGTAAATGTGTGATCACGTGATGGGAACGGGAAGATAGGATGTGGTGCAATTCGTAAATTTTATTTACTATTTCCCTTGTTGTAGTTGTTTGGGGCTTGGCTCTGTTAATTCGACGTAGCTCAGTTATTTGGGGCATGGCTCTGTATCAATGGGTACAGGGTTCAAATCCCGCTTGATCATGTACCAATGGAAATGAAGTTTAATGATTTTTTATGTAAATTTTCGTAATAAATACACATTTACGAAATGCATCGAATTATACGGTGAGCGAAAACATTGTGAGGAAGTCTACCTGTTCGTCGAATGTAAATGGCGACATGGTTGACCACCTGTCACATTGAGTACTGACTATCTGGTTAACACGTGGGTTCGAGGTGTCCATAGAATTACTACCTTCGCAATTGCGGAAATGGAAACCTGAACCTCTGACTTCCTCGCAGGGGTTAATGGTTGTGAATGCGTTTGTTTTTGTTTGTATTATTTAAGTAAATGTACGTAAATATGTGATCACTTGATGGTAACGGGAAGATAGAATGTGTATTTCTTTAATTTAGTTTTTTACTAACTATGCAAACCTGTGTCCCGTGCTGGGACGTAAAAATAATGTTCACTAGCTTCCGTTCCTATTGACATGTCGTAAGAGGCGACTAGGGGACTAGGGATAAATGGAATCAGGTAGGTTACCAAACTGTCAACAATGTTTCATATGATAAGACTATCCAATATTTATGAAAAAAGTGACTTACAAGATATTATATCTCCGAGGTTCTGTCCACCTCGAAAGAGATAGGAAAATAATTTATATATATTTATGCTAAAAATATAAAATGCGATCAGAAGTTGAGAGTTCACCATCAAAATAGTAAGTACATTTCGATATGTAAACTTATAAGTTATTGTAGAAAAAGTATACCCTCGGGTAGTATACATATATACTTTTAATTCTTTATACATTTCCTTTAGTACAACAGTCTTGCCCTTTTGCGGTTCCGCATAATATCAGTGTTGCTATTACCTACTAAGCTGAGTCGGAACCTTTTTGCTCAAAGGCCCACAGTAGAGATACTTTGTTTTATTAATCCCCATAATACGAGTACTGCTGAGTACTGTCTTGGTGTGTGTCTTGTACGAATTTAGGATATTAATGTTTTATTATTAATATCACCGTTACATACACACTTATAATGAAAAATCGTATCCCGCATAGTGCAAAAGACGCAACATGTTTATTTTAAAGAATAAAATCTTTTAAAAAGTATCACTTCAATCACACTGATGGTTCAAATAACATGTGTACTATTTTTTGAAAAACGAAGCGCTGGAGAATCCGCAACACAAAAGACTTTTCATCTTCTACTTCAAGTAAGTATAACTCTGAAAATGCATTCGCATCACGTCTGCAATCCTTGAAGGGAACCTTGGCACTTAAAAATACTTGAGTCACTTTAAACATGTACATAAAATGAGGTTAAGGTGCAGGGAAAAACGGCAGCTAGTTAGCATTCTTTTAACATCCTATATAAGTAAGAAACTAACGATCATAATATGGTGATAATGATTGAAGATCATATCACTACAGAGCATAAAACAAAGTCGCTTTCTCTGCCCCTATGTCCCTTTGTATGCGTAAATCTTTGAAACTACGCAACGGATTTTGATGCGGTTTTTTAATAGATAGAGTGATTCAAGGGGAAGGTTTATATGTATAATAACATCCATTAAATAGTGGAGTAGGCTATATATTTTATACCCGTGCGAAGCCGGAGCGGGTAGCTAGTTAATTAATATATCAAGACCTAGTTCAGGCACTTAACACACTTCTATCTCTTAATCGCCTAGTTATACATGTTCCTACATATAGCATAACAAAACAAGGTTAAATTTTAAATCGAAATAACATTTAAATTCGCAAATTTTATTTTAATTCAAAATATTGTAAGCTCCCATTTCCGAATTCGTGTTACCAATTAAAAGTTCGTCGCTACCGAACAAAAGGGGGTGGAGTTAACTGTTTATTTTCTGAATATTTTACAGGAATTCAAAAAAATATTCCACGATCACTTTGTTTCTTCGCAATAAAAATACGTTTGCAAATTGCACTAAATACTACGGTAAAACGGGAAAACATGGTTAGGAAACCCACCTATTACCCAAAAGGTAATATTTGGTGCTTGTAAATGGCGACACAGCTGACCATCTGTCATAATGAGTATGTACTAACTGATCTGGTAAACAAGTGGGTTTGAGGTAAACATAGAATTAATACCTCCGAAATTGCAAAGATGGACAACTAAGCATCTGACTACGCCGCGAGGGTAAATGATCGTGAAAGCGTTTGCCTTTTCGAATGTTGTATATTGTTAGTTACTGTTAACAGATTGTCAGGATCGTTCCAAGTGGCGATCAAAAGTGTGCCTATCCTGTTAGGGACGTAGAAGCGTGGATCTATGTATGTATATCAACAGATTTCCGATATTTTTTTATATTAGATTATTTAATTAGCAATAATTAATATAATATGAAGTTCTTAATTTCTTTAATCGTTCACCACTTCAGGAAATATTTACGTAACATTATGTCGTTAGGCATAATATTTAAAGATTTATGTACATATGTTATATAAAAGTATATTATGTACTTTTATATACAGAATGTCATTATTATAGATTTGTACGGTGATACGGTACACTACCTATGACGTTCCTGCTATCTATTTAAACGTGGGCTTCAAATGTCTAATACCTAACATGCCGTCGGAATTTCAGAGGACTCTCAAGCCTCTGACAATCCCGATACAAAAAAGGGAGTGTGACCAAGTCGTGAAGCGTATGTTCTTGTTCTATTATGTTGAGTTTTGTCACTAGTACTATATTCTATTCGTTCAAAGTTCTATATAAGTATCTAAAAAGTTTTTTACAAAAAATGATACCACATTGGTCTTAAAAACACAATTTGGTATACAAGATTGAGTACAATTTAGGCATCGACTTTTGTTTACTTAGTTTCATTAGTTAGTTACTTAGGCAACTTTGCGAAACTTCGGTTTTGAACTCGAGTCGGATTTTCACCCTTAGGCTGGGTTTCTACTGTGAGGTGACAGTATTTAACATGTAAGTATGTAAGTAATTAACAGTATTTAAATTCCCATATCCCATACCATGTCACTTAAGGAACGGTGACTTGTATATTTAAATAGAAGTATTAATATACTATACTACATTTTATATGTGATCACTTCTTTACTGAAGTTTGTTTTGATAATCAATTAATATGTTACTCGTATGATAACTGTTCTTAGGAATGTCATTTGTGATGTTAAGGTAATACAATGTTACAACTAAGTGAGACATACACAAACACATTATACTCCTTGTTTAATCTCTTTCAGGATTGATTGAATCGTATATTCACTTATTTCAATCCCATTCGGGGTCGACAGAACATACATGACAAAATCTTTTTAGTCACTTTAACTATAATTTGCATGGTTGAAAAATTATGCATTAACTTCGGGGTTATAAAGCCATTGATAAAGAACTTAACTGACAGGTTACCAGCTCATCGCCTTGTGAGTTCCATCGACACAATTAGACGGACCTCAGTTGTTTGAGGCTTAACTCAGTATCAGTGGGTACAGGGTTCAAATCCCACTTGAGCATGTACCAATGGAAATGAGGTTGAATGACTTTTTATGTACTTTTTCGTAATAAAAATACATTAATGAAATGCATCGAATACTACGGTGAGGAAAAACATCGTGAGAAAACCTACCTGTTCCCCGATCAGGTAATAGTCAGTGCTTGTAAATGGCGACATAGCTTATCACCTGTCGCATTGAGTACTGACTATCTGGTCAACACGTGGGTTCGAGGTGGCCATAGAATTACTACCTTCGCAATTGCGGAGATGGACACCTGAACCTCTGACTACCCCACAAGGGTTAATAGTCGTGAACGCGTTTATCTTTTGTCTTAAGTTGCATTGAACCCTAACCTCTTACTCATCTCTTACAACAATGTAAACGCAGCCTTACTATTAGTAATTTTAGTTATTCCCAACTCGGATAAGAATTGAAAAGTTCTCTCTCTCTTTGTGAATTAGTTCATGAATAAAACAATGCGGTGAGCTCTAAGTGACTGAAAGTGGTCGAAGGAATAGCTAACTGTGAACATCGATTGATCGTATTATTGTGTTCTTACGATAGAATTCCGTCTGAGCTTAGGACTTCAATATCAATAATAATAATAAACTTTTATTGAAACTCTATTGAAATGACACAATAGTACCGACGAATAATTATACAATAAAAATTAAATAAGAAAAATGTTATACACGACTAAGTTACGAGTATTATATTAAAATAGATAGCAGGATATTGTGATTAGTTCAACTAAATAGACGTAAGGGATATAGATTTGATTTATTGTTTTTTGGATTGTAACAAATAATAACATTATAAAATGTCACCAATATTCAATATCAATGACATCAATGTTAAAATTATCGAAGGTAATTACTATGTGTCTGAGGTCCTGAAAACACCGAAATGGTTTATTTATTTTATTGTATTCATTTAATGTTTGAAATAAAAAATACTTATACGCACATATATGAATTACTTTATATCTACACCATAAAAGGAGGAAAAAAATCAGAGAAAAGTCACACACTTAAAGGCAAATTCGTAACGAATAACGGTTACAAGTTTTTTCACTTAAACGGCGAAGACACCGCTCCAGATATTCGGGTTAAACTGCGCTGACACGATCGAAGACTTGGATTAAGCTTTGATCGAATTTACTCGAATCGAAATTATTAAGGAGCTGTTTACTTGGTAAAAGTTTATTTGGATTTCGTTTCACGCGAAGTTTATAAAGTGGGGATTTATAAATGTATAGCTACCTAACATAAAAATTGTAAAAGAAAAACAGTGAAAAGTAGCTTTAATAAACCATTACTAAGGCTATAAATACTTCTTTTTGATTAAATGCACATATGCTTAATCATTCTGTTATCTTTTTTTAGATATTTTACAGGACTACAAATTTACCTTATTCGAAAGCAACTATTTCAATCAAAGATTATTCAATCACATAGCTTTCGATATATACACCCTTTAACTGACCTAATTTTGAAGTAAATCAAAATACAACACACCAAAATTTACCCAAACCAATACTATTTACTATATCCTAAATTCCAATATCCCATACCATGTCAACGCAGCTTAGATTCACACTACCGTAGAGATTACGCCGCGAGCGATAGCCTATATTTTATGACTTTGTTTGGCTGTGTAGAAGGTCAACCTACGCTATTACATAAGCTGTGTCTAACATTAAAGTGATATTGCTTATCTCGACCCCTATACACTTCCCCTATGAGTTAATACGATAGGCTAAAACACTAGGTTTTATTAGGTTTGTTTGGAGTAAATACTAGGTTTTGGTAGGTTTATTTTACGTATAGAATTAGAATAGAGTTTTAGTTATCTGAGTAAGAGATTACCAAGGTTATAAGTAGAATTTTCAAATAGTATAAGTAATAATTTAAAGGAATTTTTAGTTATTTCTTAAATGTACTGAATTTAAGAAAGTGATTATTTAAAAAGATTTTTATTCTTAAGAATAAAAATCATTTTAAATTATCACTTTCTTAAATACGGTTAAACATTGAATTCACGTTTAGAATGATACTGAAATGCACATTATGAATATTTGTATTTCCAAACAACACATCAAACCAATCTTTACTACACATAATTATGTAAATTCCTTCCAATGCACATTTTAATAGTATTATTACACATTATTTTATATAAAGGCACAATATACCCCATAACACGTACCTGTCTATCCTTGAACATGAGTATGATGACCATAAGGTTCAAGAAGAACCCGAAGAACCCTATCACGAAGAGCACGAACGCCGACGCCACATACCCCCACCGGGGCATGAGCAGGGGATAGCCCTCGTCAAAAGTCCTGAGCACTGTGTCATTGAAGTTTTCTACGTACGAAGTCATCATTATGACTATTGGCTTCAATTCATAAGAGAACTAGCATTATATTTTCGTAAGCTAATATTGGAATATCTAGGCGCTTTTAAACAAGCATTTTAAGGTGGCAACTCTCCATTTTAAGTACCTGGAACAGAAGAAAATGTGGGGTTAGAATAGTTATTCTGAGATACATACATATTAAAGTATTCGTACATCGTACTTCCTTAAGCTTGTATGCGAAGGTTAATGGCTGTGAGTGAAGTAAGAGAGATTTGTCAGAATCGCTCCAGTTGGCGATAGCCTCTGCCTTTGGGTAAATATTAAGACATTAATTCTATTCTCTCATGTACATTTACACTGAAGGGGTAGGTAAATGTGTAGATTAAAAAAACCATTCGTAAATAGCATTGCTTATAATATATGCCATTGAATATCGCGATATGACCCGGTCCCTCGTAGTGAATAAAATGAGTATAAATCGCAAGTGTTTAAAAATAACTATTAAAAATAACTATGCCATTGAAGTAGTTATTGTTCGTCGAAATAAGTAGTATTAAAACACACAAATAGGCTAATTAACGAATCCTCTACTGGTAGCCAGTTATATACATATACATTCACATTCTCTAATCCCTTTTGAAGGGGACAGAATCTTGGAGACAATAATACCTTCAACTGAGACTGTTTAAAATAATATAACTTGACGAGTTTTGCTTAAAACTATGACGAGTTTTCACACTATACTTCATTGATTTGAGTTTTATTTTATTTTTAGAAACTCTTTGTTTCGATTTAATATTTTCCATTATATGGTTCAGGCACGTAGCGATAAGAATAAACTAATACAAATATGTATGACAGAATTCCACACTCTATTTCTAGTTGCTTTAAACAAACATATGTATATACATTCGTCCTTTAATTCCTTCCAGGGCGGACAGCATCTGATTGTAACATTTTGATTGATGCGTAGACTTCTTGCTAGCATGTCAGTTGACCCGTGACCAATCCCATAGCAACATGCTCGAAATATTAGATAACAAAGGTAATTTGTTTATAAAATAAACGCGATAACTCCCGTTTTCTTAGGAAAAGGAATAAAAATAGCGAGTTGCCAAAATAAGATCCAATTTTTGTAATATTGATTAGAATCCTTACATAACGCCCTTCAAGGTAGCGTCATTCTAATTGCTAACAATACGCAGTATAACTAGAGTTTGTGGCCAAGCTGCGGTGTAATAGATCCCAGGTCGTCTTAGGTTTCAAAACACGGCCTTTGTTGCGTTTAAATGTCGTCAGAGGGAGCCATTGTGCAAGAACCTGTTTCAATAGTCATCCTTTATTTTCAAGTACAAAAGGTTTATTATTTATAACTATTACTGTGGAGCTGGCTATTAGGTATAGGTTTTGTGTTTTATGAATATTGCTAGAAATTGCTACACAGTTTTAAACAAATTAATGTCGTGTTTGATCTCTAAAACAAGGAACAGAAAACAGGGCACTAGAACCTTCAAAACAATTACAAAGGGGTTACTAGCCATTCACTCTATTAAAACAAGCATTTGCATATATACACACCTATATTTCCCAAGGGGGAATACAGACTGTCGATCGCCACCTTGAACGATCCTGACTCACTCATAACCACTTTTAGATTTAAACAAGCTGAAACTTTCTCAGTCAATTTTTATCCCACCTATTCTGATACTAACGTTATGCTTTAACTTATTTACTATGCATGAGAACAAAGTTTTAACTAGTTTTCTTATTGATGTCACTTCAAGCTATTAATGTATTAATATATTGAACTCAGGAATCAAAAGACTATATCGGTTCTAACTGGTTTCATTATAAACTAGCTTATAAACCTTAATACATGCATATACTCGTATGAAGGTATATTTTTAATCACGTCTTTGAATCCCTTTCACAACAAATTAAGTCACAACAACAATATTTCCTTGAACTTGTTAAACATTCATTTCGGGGTCGTGTTAGCTTAGATAAAGAATATTGGTGAGAAATTTCTTATGCCTTGCCTTATGCCCAATAATCCCACTAATGCCTTGTCTTGTCTTGAAAACATGCAACATGTCAGCAAGAAAGACAACTGGTTAACATTTTACGTACATAGTTAGCATATGACATAGTAATTATAATATTTAGGACTTATTAAACAAAATGAACTAGTCAAGTTAATTAAAAAATTCTTACTAGCTGCCGTTCTTCCCGGTATGTTGTAGGAGGCGTCAAAAAGACTAGGGGTATACGGAATCTGTTCGGCGATAGACTAGCAACGTGTCACCATTATTCCATATGACATCAACACCCCATACATGCTAATAAGTGACCAAACAAAACATATCAATTTAGCTATTTTTAACTCTGCCACCACCGGAAATCTAACCAGGAATGTCAAGTGTCAGTTTAGCAATCAAGTTAACCTTTAAGCTTAAACGTAAATAGCAAAACTTACTGTTTTTAATTTCCCAACTAGCTAGGGCCAAGTAACAAACAACTTAACTGACTTGAAGCTAACTTGGTTGCAGCGGAGGTGGCAGAACGGTAATTATTCATAACCTCACGAAAGTTGCTAACTACTTTTAAAGAAAGCACCATCTCTGATCGAGTTTAAGAAACTTAAGGATGACTTGGCATTTTACACTTAATTATCGCCGCCATTTATTTTAATCATATAAGCTGGAGTAATTAGCATGGCAATGACTGAATTTCTTTCCGGCATGCCGTAGGAGGTGACTAAGGGACCAGGTATCAATAAAATATCTTGTTTATGTGTCAGATCAATACAATTAAAACCCTTTTCGGGTGTGAAAGAGTTGAGTATTGATTGTATTGATTATATACTAATACAAACACATAAATACTAACATTAAGTGTAAGGAAATAAATGGACAAATAAGTATAGATATTAATAAAATTAAACTTATTTGCTAGGATCGGAAAAAGGTAATTCGTCGTATTTCTATAGAAGAATGATAAACATATTTTTTTTAACATCAAGCTACTTAAAAAGCTAGCAAACCATTTTTAAAAATATCAAAAACATTTTCTTTACATTTGTTTTTTTTTACAATCCCGACAAACCATTTTAGCTATACAAACGTCCATAATCTCTTATTTATTAGGCGGTGCATGTAACAGCGCTTTTACTATGTATGTTACAAAAACTGGCACATTTTTAAGGGATTTCGTGTCGAACGAGTGAACGGGACAACTTAATTGAGTTGTGAAGTTGTGAACTCGATTATGTTCCATGCAACGAACAAGAAACGAAAACTGTTTTCTTTCCATTATATAATAATGCTGCTTGCACATTTTGTCACGATTTCGGAGTTTATTTTCGTATAATGACTGTTGTTATAATAAAAATTCAATTAGGGAAACAGCGGACTTTAAAATGACTATAAATTATGGAAATTACTTTTGCAATCAGGCTTTTATAATCACATGCATATTACGTTCTTAAAAATGCGTTCACGACCATAAACCCTTGCGGGGTAGTAAGAGGTTCAGGTGTCCAGCTCCGCAATTGCGAAGGTAGTAACTCTATGACCACATTTAACCACTGACGTTCGCATTATACCATATATTAGTTAGTTCAAAAGTGATCATATATTAATACTTCCGCATTTGCGGAGATCATCGAACCTCTAACTACCCTGCAAAGGAAGCGTTTTTATTTACGAGTATATATGACGACCATTATAACAGGGTAGTCAATTCACGTCTTTATCGCAGTAATTGCAGAGTTAGTTATTTATGGTAACGTCGAAGCCATTTTTCATCATTATGTGTTTCCTCGCTCTTGTAGAAAAATCTGGCATTTTCATCTAACATTTACTAAATTTAAAACCTATGTAGTATCTAACAGTTTGTAAAAATATCAAAAAAACCAACTCGAATATAAGTCATAATTTTGACAAATAAATCCGTCACAACCTCCACATTTATTATCATTACTGCTCCTTTCTGAAGGTTGACTAGCCCATCGTCTATTTAAAACTGTCAGGCAGCTACGTCTAAATTTCGTGCCTTTATGAGGACTATTCATCATACCAACTCGACACTAGCCGATTAATAAGAAGCTAACAAATTTAAAATGTTCTCTTGAAAATCCACTCTGGCTAGAGACTTTTTCAGTCATTGTTTTGACGTGAACAGAAAGAAACTTTTCAAAAGAAGTTATTAAATTCTCTTACGACGCTTTAACCCATTCGGATTGGTCACCATTTGTGAAATACTTATTGGTTACTCAAACTAATACGTTATCAAACCGGGCAAACTTTTTGGTGATGCATAGTTACAATTAATATTTATAGTAGTATTATAATATATTTTAAGGAACTTAAATGAACCTGATTCTAAATATACCAATTAACCCTTCCAATTTATCTACAATTAATTTTATGCTCTGCGGAGCCTTAAGGGCTTTACAGACTACCGCCGAGCTGGACGCCTTTTGAAAATACCACTAGCTGTGTGATATCATATTTGAAATGTAATTTCATTGAATGAAATGTAATTTTATGTCTTGTGTATAATTTAATCCAATTGTTTTCTATGAATATTGTATGTAATTGATGTGGATATCTCAATAAAGATATTATTATTATTTATAAGTTAATTAGCTTGGTATACTTTTTATTACTTAACAATTTAAACGTAAGAGCTGGCTGGATATAATATACATAGTTTACAATTATAAGTAAATAATACGATAGTCTTTAAGGTAAAGACCTTATTAGCATTCTATTTTCAGCCCAGACAACATCGATAGGTGACTGGGGAAATGTTACATAAAAGGACGGATGAAAGGTTCTTATTTTATAAGAACTGATGCCGTAAAAAAGCCTTCCGAGAAAAAAGCAAGATTTTAATATCATCTTCACCGTAGGAATCTTGCTGTAATAGTTTAAGCTTAAAAAGATTAAATTACTGTTCCGAGCTAGTCTAGGAAAAGTTTGTTAACTAGCTGCCGTTCTTCCCGTCATATCGTATAAGATGACTAGAGGCTTAATGGAATATATTAGACTACGGGGTAGCAACCTATCTCCATAGTGACATATTAATCGCAGCACTAATTTCCGTACTAGTCTGAGACGTAAAAAGAATGCTAACTAGTTGCCGTTCTTCCCCGCAGTCATAGAAGGCGACTAAGGAATTAGGGGTGTATGAAATGTATTGGGCTATACGCTAGCAACCTGTCACCAATGTTCTATGAGACAACACAACCCCAATATTCATACTAAAAAGTGACTAAGTAGATGTTTTCATGGCTCCTAGGTTCTGTCCACGCCGAAAAGAATTAAAGGACGTGAATATATTCAACTTCAAAGCGACCAAGGAGATTTTATACCTCCGGGATTAAAGTATGTGAATTTATAGATTAAATTATATAATCTTCATCTCATGCTTAGTTGGTCGTTATTCAAGAACCGAGGCATTAAATCAGTGGTTGGGAGAAAATGGAACTCTCCTAGATTACAGCCATTATTCTTTCGAAGCGCACTGCTAATTAGCAATAGTTCATATTCTTTGGTACATTCACTTGAAATTCGGGATACCAAGTAATTAAGCTTACTTTTAATTACCAAATTTATTCACAAAATATTTAAAGTTTTAAGAGTGCTGCCCGTGACCAAGGCTGCTGCAACGTAGCCGAATCGTCGGGTTAATAATAAAGATAACTTTATTATATAAAAACTTACGCGATAAGTCCCGCTAGTTATGAATCAAACATATTTATGTCGGAAAAACAAAAGTGGTTGTTTCTGGAAGAGTTAACATAAGATAGATTATAATCTAATAATCTATATAAACCCACCTCCTCTGGCGACCTCCGTGGCGCGATCGGTTAGACGCCTGAACGCTAATCGTGAGATTCCGGGTTCGATTCCCGGTGGAGGCAGAGTTAAGAACTCTTCCTCTGCTTTCCAGTCTGGTCGTTGATTATATATGCTATATATGTATTTACCTAAATATAATATGTATACATTTCTTAAATATACGTTGACAAGTATCCTTAACACAAGTCAAATGAACTTACTGAGGGGCTAATTCAATTGGTGTAATAGAAGAAAAAAAGAAAGAAGACTTTTTTCATATTACGTTTGATACCACTTTTGCTATGTCAATAGACACTCAATCGCATTCTTCCCCAAAAGGTTTTCCGTAGTGCTGCATATGTATGCACGAAATGAAAGTGGTTTGGCAGGATCGGTTAAATTGATTTCCATGGTATTTGCCCATCCCAGCAATAGAGCGAAAATGTATGCATTAGGCTTTAATGAGATTGAACATTTGCGAACCAAATCAGTTGCATTAGAGAATGGGTATACTTTATATAGGTACAAGATCAATGTTTTGAATACTTGATTATAAAATTTTCAGTTTTATAATAAAGTTACTTTAAGTGCCTTATTTGTAATTATTTCTCATACACAATATATAATTAAATCATAGTATTATTACTTGATTGTGTATTCTTTCAAGCCAATTTAGTAAAAAGTTTGTTTTTTTATTTATAAAAAACACTAAAATTCCGTCATATATTTCCTAATAAATTATATTATTAATCAAAGTTTGCAAATAAATTAGTACTCAGATGACTAATAATATGATTAATAATTCTAGAAATCAAAATTATCGGTCAGTTTTTAGGAAACAACTACTAACTATCTAGGTACAAAAGTGTTGCCTAAAAACAGATTTAAAATTCCAGTAAGATTAATCGTAGGCCAGCACTTCTGGAATTAAATTATATGCCCATAAATTCTTGCTTATTTCGCGTTACGTGCCGTCAGTAAGTACCCTAAAATTTTGAACCTTTGCCAGATTTTTACAAGGCAGTTAATAGGCATGTCAGGTGCCCTGAATCACGTAAAATATTACTGGTATATACTCGGAAACTTTTTATGGATATTGCTGCGTATGAAAAGCTATTAAGGATCAAGAATAGTTTTGGGGAAATTGTTGGAAAGATTTTGTAGTTACTTACTGAAAAGGACTTGTTATATAATCACTTCACAACTCTTTTACTACTGGGTAGTCATAGGTTCGCGTGTGCATCTCAGCAACTGCGGAGAGACAGTTATTCTTTGGCCCCCTCGAACCCACGTGTGATCCTAATATTCAGTTTAACTCAATAATAATCTATAATTTCAAAATCTTCAAATCTCAATAAACAAAAGTCAATAATTTAACAGACTGTAATTGTATCGCCATTCACAAGCAATGATATTTAACTATTCCGAGGACTTGGTAGATTTTTCTTACGGTTTTTCCCTTAACGTAATTCATACATTCTGAATGCATGTTATACAAATTTATGATAGCAGATTGATTAAAGCTATGAGTATTTGACTGTATAGTTTATAGAGTCAAAATAGGTAGGATTCTACTCAAAGCGGGTGTACGCAGTGTGTAAAACAAAAGTGTACATATGTGTGGGAAAGTTAAAGAGTGTGAGTGAAGTAAGCGAGATTTGTCAAAATTGTTCCAAGCGGCGACCGATAGTCTCTCCTTACGGAACGGAAGAAGAGGCGTAAGGATTTGTATGTATTTATGTATCTCTATAGTTGACTAGAAAGGTTATAGGGATCGCCTTTAATGTGGTTTGAACTTCGGACACGAATTATTTACTCGGACATCTTTAGCATAGCTTAGGGTACTGTTGAATATTTATAACAGAACGTCTCAATAAGAAATATTGATGACAGCTTGCTAACGCATTGCCAAATAGATTCCATTTACTTCTAGTCCCTTATTCGCATCTTACGTTGTGAGTAGCTGTAATAATATGTAACTATATACTAGATAAGTCTTATCACTATGAATAAAACTAAGAAACGATACTTTAGTTGTTGCTCTAAGAAGTATTAATAATATTAAAGCAAAACAAGAGCACGCGTTTGGACAAATTACATTAAATTCATTTAACGTGTCCCTTTTCGTTCCTAAATGTTATTTTTCGTAAGGTCTGACGTGCCTTTGTGCGATATTTCCTTTGAGAAAAGCTGAGAGTGTCAAAAGAGCTAAGTGGTAGGAACGAATGTGAAGCGTAAACATATTTGTCGTGTCACCTCCATAACTTAGTGAATGCCGCTTTGCGTTGAAACATATCATTTCCAAGTACAATCTCAAATGATATATACGTGACACGTTTATGTCTAAACATGACGGAACAGATTTATAGGGCATTACAAGCGTAATATTTTACACATGTTTTTATCTTACATATTTTGCAGAGAACACAAGTTTTCCTTTGTATTTACATTATATATATGTATATACTTCACGACTCCAAATTCTCAAACTCAAATGCTTTTATTCAACATAAGTACAAGTACAGTACATTCATTGAAAGTCAAAACATATCTCTGACACTGGTGTCTTCATTTTAAAATTCTACAGTTGGTTCGGAAGCCATGGCTCGGAGAAAACCAACAAGAAACTCCGGCTTTAAGAATTTTGCCCAATGCCAGTTACAAAACCAAATAAAATAAAAATATTTTATGTACTAAACACAGTTAGTGTCCTAAAAAACGCCTAACCACATCATAAAGGTTCCTCGCAATAAAAAAGCCTTATTGGCAGTTATAACTCTTTCAGCGCATTATGTTTGAGTGAGATATAACACTAAAAGGCCTCGAAAGATGAATGAAATAAAACAAGTGACCTGGAATGGCCTACACTTTACGAAGGTCAATTCTATTCTCTTCAAAAGGCCGGGAACTTAGGGTTTTTTGGCACAAAATATATTGAGGAAATACAGAGGAGTAACAAATAAGGAAATATAAGGAACGATGTTGGTTTAAACTTGATGGTAGTATAAGAAAGCTACCAACGAAGTCTTGTAGTGTTGTCTAGTGTAAAATGTGAATAAAATTAAAACTATCTGCCGTTCTTCTCGCCGTAAGTGGCAACTAAGGGCTTAGGGCAATGGAGTCTATCTTCCAATAGTCTAGCAACATATTAGCAATTTTTCAGATTAATATCATAATAAACCATTTTAAAGATTTTTCTCAATATCATCGCAACAACGGATACAGTTTCTCCTTAATGTCATCGCAAAAGTCGTTTAGCTTCCAACAAAAAAGAGGTTGAGTAGCGTATGTATATGCATATATCTATTTCTGTCCTTGAATCTCGGTGTCAATAGAACCTCGGAGATATAATATCTTATAGGTTACTTTTTAGCATAAATATTGCAGATGTGATATCACATGGAACTTTGGTGACAGTTTGCTATCTCATGGCCTAATAGATCCAATTACCCCTAGCCTTAGTCGGTATCTACGACATGCCGGGAAGAACGGCAGCTAGTTAATATTATTTTACGTCCAAGCTAGCACGGGACAGGTTTAAGCATATATTTACCTTTACACGTCTATAATTAGAAGCAGGCATTGTTTGTGTTGTGGTTGAAAGTTTTGGGTCACGTTACTACACTTTAGTTTCACTAATTTCCTAGTTTTCCTCATTCAATGTGGTATTCATTAACTGGTCAGTTTCCTTACTCATATGGGACTTAAATAGGATCTAATAAACTACCTTTCTGCTTCTATAAGTAAATGAAAACTAAATGATATAGGAAAAACAGTTTTGATTCTTATTATTCAATACTTCTATATTTTGTATTATTACTATACTTTATATTTCATATACTACTTTTTGTTACTTTTAAGTTTTTTCGTTTGTACATATTTTATTTTCTTTTTGTCAATATCTATATTCAAATTTATATAAAACTTTACAGAAACACTACACTGATAATCTTTCACAAAATTCTTATATAATCAAACAGCCCAAATAACTAAGTACCTCAAAGGTGACTTAGAAATCAAAGATGGCGCTTCTACGACATGTCAAGAAGAACGGCAGCTATTTAGGATTGTATTCACGTCCCTTACAAGTACAATACAAAGGTTAAAATATTCTATGTTAAACATAAATATGTTTTTGTATTCACGCTCAATAAAATTTCGTCTCGTATCATATTTCGTAACAAATCTTCTTTTATGGCTGATCCTCAAATTACGTGTGGTGTAACAATCGGGAATAGTTGGTTTGTGTGTTTAGGACAACCCTTTTATCCTTTGTCATTTTTTAGGTTTATTGAGTTTTCTTTGGATAGCATTTCACTTAAAGTACATGATAGTGAAAGTATCTGTTACTATGAGATTTATTGTGATTGTGACGTGTTTTGTTTGTCTGTTTACGAAACAGAATATAACATATACATATACATTCACGTCGTTGAATCCCTTTGGGGTGGACAGAATTGTGGAGACATGAAAACTACATGGTCACTTATTAGCATGTATAATTGGGTGCTGATGTTATAAAGACCATTGTTGAGAGGTTGTTAAACCATCGCCTAACAGAATAAAAAGAAACTGTACTGGAGAAAGGTCTGAAAATATTCAGGTTTACGGTAAAACTATGTTTTTTAGAAAACTTATTTTAAATGTAAATTTTGATATACGAAACATAGTTTTTGTATTCGATCTCCAACAAAATATGTCATTTTCGATTTATATTATTCCACAAACGTTTTGCAATTCTTTTACCTAATAAATTTTCTACCAAATACCTAATACATAACAGATTAACTATTACATTTTAGATGTCACTTTACTGACTCTTCATTTAATCATAGTAATTACTTTATTATTCAATCTTGACCGTCAATAAATATACCAAACGAACCAAAAAAACTAGCTTTGTCAAGAACATACATATAAGTTCATGTATCTAAAAAATAGCCTAGTTTAAAAAACCATCACGTTTCGACCTAAGTCCACTTCAGTGATTTTCCAGACTAACGTTATCACGCATATTGGAATATGTCTATCAGTTGAGCAAATGTTAAGTTAGGTACAGATTTTTATCATTGAATATCAATCTATGTATATCTTTATATGTATATATGTTTTTACAACTTAGAATATATTAATACGCAAGGCTTAATGGTCAAAAAAGTGCTTGTTTTGTCGTGTAATTTATTTTTATAGATGAAAGATATTGACAAACACTTTAACGATAATTAACCCTAGTGGAGTATACAGAGGTTCAGTTCTTAATGTCCGCAATTACGGATGTAGGAATTCTATATCCCCTTCGAACACACGTGTTGGCTAGATAGTCAGTTCTCAATGTGACAGGTGGTAAGCCATGTCTCCATTTACTAGCACTGGCCACTGACTAATACCTCTTCGAGGAAGATTCATTTTCATCCGATGCATTTCGTGAGTGTATTTTTATTAAGAAAAAATGAATATAGAAATTCATTTAACTTCATTTCCATTTGTACATGCTCAAGCGGAACTTGAACCCTGATTACTCACTGAGTCATGCTATTTATTGGTGTTAAAATGTCATCTCTTAGCCTAATTATATCCCAATGTTCTTTTCATCACATATAGGAGAAATTGTATGGTATTCGTATATAACACACAATAACACTCCAATTTACTCATAGAGTGGCTTGATAACTTCAGCTTATTTCTCTGCCACCTACTCGTCTTAGTACAATTCTGCTTTCAAGGTATTCCATCCCTTAGAGAGCCGCTTAGAAATATTACATAAATCAGAAGGCAACGTGTATCATATCTACGAAGTCAGGTTTGGTGTTTACAAACGTATGAAGAGAAAACGTAACTTATATATATTTTATAAACAAAGTATTACTTTTGTTACCTGACATTTTGTTTAAAAAATATACGCAATAAGTCCCGTTTTCTTGTAAAATTAATAAAAAACCTCTTAAAAATATAGTATGAAGAGAGTAATCCATTATAAATGGTTTACGTTTTGTGGTCTCGTGTTAGTTTGATACGTAAATACGATGCTTACTAGCTGCATTTCACCTTTGACAAGTCGTAGAAAGCTACTATGTATGTATGTATAAGTAATCTAAGGGACTTTGCGATAGCAATCAGTGACCAATTATATGTTTGGGAAAGTGATTAATTATGTATCTCAAATAGATATTCTGGGCATGACCATCCAACCTGAAAAGGATTACAGGACGTAAATTTGCTTGTACGTATCATGTATCTATTTGTATGTATCACTAGAATATTGTTAACGGAAACGGATAAACATTACGGGGAATTTGGGTATACCTCATTAACGTCTGTCAACAGTGATAAAATTACCATCTGCTCTTACAAGTATTTTATATAGTGAGGCTTAAAATGACAGACAATTTTAATAATACTTTGACCTAGTCCAAATCTAAATTTCGTTTATGAAATAAATACAAGTTATATAACTATAGTAATACTACGATGAGGGAAAACATCGTGAGGAAGCCTACCTGTTCACCGAATAGGTAATAATGCTTGTAAATGGCGACATAGCTTACCATCTGTCACATTAAGAACTGACTATCTAGTCAACACGTGGGTTCAAGGTGGCTATAGAATTTCTACCTTCCCAATTACGGAACCTCTGGTTATCCCACAAGTGTTAATGGTCGTGAACGCATTTGTCTTTTTGTCTTATATAACGACTAATGTACATTAAGGGTTAATACAGCTTAGCAGCCCAAATTTGGAGCGTGATAATTACCCAGCTTTAAGCATCGCTAATCTCTTAATCCGGAAGGTGCTAAGCTCTAAAACGAATATGTCTACTCGTATTACCTGAATTAAAAGTTAAGGTTTTTCGTGTGAATTTAGGCCGGGCTTACATGCGCCTTAATTGTGTTCAAACTTGTCTAATACCGCATTTCGGAGTTTTAGTAAAACTTTTCAATGTAAATTGAATCGAAACTTATTTTTATTCTAAGAAAGGGCAAATTGATTTACCCTATTTAGGTAAAGCGGAAGAGAAGTTATAATATATTCGTATTATTCAATAGTGCTTTATTTATTAAACTTCATTTCCGTTGGTACATGCTCAATTGGGATTTGAACCCTATACCCTCGATACAGAGTCAAGCCCCAAACAACTGAGCTACGTCGAATTACGTTGAGTTATTAAATTCACTATTTTAAACGCGAGAATGAATTAGCCACTCTCTGCTGAAATTAAAGTATTCAAATTACACGGTTTAAACTATGCGGTTCCGTTAGAAATTCAGTCTTTTGAAATTATACGATTAAACTACATATTTGGCATTTGGTTTGTTCAGAAATTTACACATACTACGTTAGTTTACACTTACTATGTTAGTTATACAGAATATCGGAAATCATAATAAATAGTTAAAGCGGGTGTAGCTTAGTGGGGAAGACCTCTGGCTTCTTGTTAGAGGTCCTAGGTACAAATTTTTGACGACCTCCGTGGCGCGATCGGATAGCCGCCGGAACGCTAATCGTGAGGTTCCGGGTTCGATTCCCGGCGAAGGCAGAGTTAAGAACTACGCTTTTCTACTGCTTTCCAGTCTAGTCGTTGATTATATATGCTATATATGCTATATGTATTTATCTATGTATAATATTTCTTAAATATACGTTGACTAGTACACAAGTCATAAATGAACTTACCAAGGGCCTAGTTCAATTGGTGTAATAATGTCCACATATTATTATTATTATTAAATCCCGATACAGTCATTTACTAATGAATGAGATTTAAAAATGTGTTTTTCATGAAACCGTGCTTAAATCCACCTATCCCTCGGCGATATGGTTCACTACTTATGTTGGGTGCTTTCTATCTAGTGAAACATCGGCTTTGAGTGGCATATCGCCTTCGAAATTTCAGAGCTGGGCACTCAAGCCTCTAAATACCCCGCCGTATTAAAAGAGAGTGTATATACACAAGTCGTGAAGCATATGTTTATGTTATGTATAGATAAAGGTATCGACACATTTGTTGTAACTTACTCGTAGGGAAATTGAATCTGGAATACTAGATTAAGACATTAAATTGCACGAGAACATGTACCAATGGAAAAAGGTTCTTTCGATTTTCTATGTACATTTTTCTAATTAAAAAGGTCGAAATGCATAAATTAGAGATAGGGAAAACATAGTTGGGAAATCTAATTATTATAATAATAAAAGCGTTTTTTCACAGCCACAAAAACATACACAATACAAAACGTTGACAATCAAAACTTACAAACAAGGGGATAAAACTTGTGCATACTATTGTCGCAGCAAAAGGGTTCCAACTCAGCTGGGTATGTATAGTGCTGATGTACAATTTTAACGACATACATAAATATATTATTGATATTATTATTAAAATTACTTATTTCTCGAAATAGTCAGCGATTGTTAATGGTTACAAGATTTACTATCACATTAGGTCCTGACTATTTTTCCAACACGTGGGTAGGCATAAAATGACTACCTCCGCTATTGCGGACATAGTTACACGAAACCCTGACTACCTCACAACGGATAATGGTCATGAAAGTGTTTGTTTTAATTTCATTTGCCATTGATACGTGCCTTGGTTAAGATTCAACCCTTTTAATAAACAATGATTTTATACCTACTCTACCTATTAACGGAATTTCAATTCAATGGACAAAACTAACGCTTTAAAGCCTTCTGGGAAAGACAGAACGTCGTATACAACATTTACTCAGTTTTGGTATAATAATAATTTTGTTATATTGTAGGACACATAACATGAAATTGTGATTTTCATTTACGTACATAATTTATGGTTTCAATGAAATCAAACACAAATGTTCATCTGATAGTCTGTTTAATGGGACAGGTAGTCAGCTGTGTCGCCATTTACAAGCACTGACTATCTCCTGTTCCTAGGAATAGTATTTTTTATATTTAACTTAGTATTCCGTATTTATTTTCATTCCAAACTTCTCTTTGTATGACACTAAAACTTTTTTAATTTACGAAATGCGGGCACGGGACCACGATTTCATTTCAAACAGCCCTTTAGTGGTGAAATAAAATCCAGTTAAACTTGTAAAGGCCAGGCTCAGTTTATTAGCAGTTCAATTCACTACTGCCTCACGGTTTAATAGCATTCATTATTTATTAATATACGTACGTAAACATCACGAAACTCAACTGTATATGCAGATAATATCAATAACTACTATCAATACTGGATGGATGTGACAAATATCCCTTACTAACTATTATAATAGTAGTGACCTTAAAAGTACCTATTTACACCGAGTGTGTATGAAGAGGTATATGAGTGTCAATGAATCGAAAGTGGTTTGTCAGGATCTCTTATTGGTGATGGGTTAGAAACCTGGTATCAATATTCCATATTAATGTCGTCACGACCCCAATGTAAATTCTAAAAGCAATCAAGGAAAGCATGATTCCAAGGTTCTGTCTACCAGGAAAGGGATTGAAGGTTGTAAATATAAGTATTTTGTATAAATATAAAACTCTTTTGATAGATTCATTTATTATTATATGCTGATTGTTATGAAATTGAATACTTTTTTTTTATAAATACAAATTTGTAAATAAGTATAAGTTAAGAAACAATATTTGTAAGAGTAACTATTCGAAACATTAATTATTCATTTAAAGGTCGTTGACATTACATTGTATTTAATTTGGTCAAAGTCTGTTGTATTGTAAACGTAACACTCATTAACATAATATTATATATTATTTCTTTATGTCTTTTAAAGAAGGATGACTGATAAATTAAAAGATAAATATTGTTATATGTATAAATATATTGTTTTCTAATCTTTTCAGTATATAAAATATACTATTAATTCAAATTATATGATCATTTTAGCTAATATATTTAGATTTCGCTGTCAGCATATATACTCGTCAATTAAAATTAAAATTTATATAGCAAGTATATAAATTTTTAACTAAGACATATTATGATATATCATAATTGACATATACTTTAAGACTGTTCGCATTAATGACCTTCACATTAATCATAACTACTTTGAAATATTAAATCAATTTAACTCAATCAATTAAATTACAGATATTTTTAAATATAAGTACTTAATTATAAATATCGCCTAATAAATTTATTTTAATGTTTAATGGCCAAATACAATCTCAATGCTTAGTACATACTAAACAATCAACCTTTGACTACCCCTCAAGTATTAATAGCCATATTATTATTTATTTCATTATACTCTATTACAAGTACAGCCTTATCAAAACATCTAACAAGTTCATGTTTCTAAATTCAATGTTTATTTGCTACGTTCCTTGACCCCTATAATTCGTTCGTAGCACAAATTAACACGTTCAAATTCGTAGTAGCTTGTCTTTGAAATGTTTTCAAAGTCAATTGCGTATGTTATTATTAAACATGTTATCATTTGTATGTATGTTATTGTGTAGAATAGTTGGAATAGAATAAAAAAATGGTGTAATATGCTAATTGTTTTATGTAATTGAGTACTTATTTGTATATTTTTTAGTATTATTAAGGATGTAGGGCTTAATGTAATTTAAAAAGTTTAGTTATATATTTACATAAATAATTAAATTGAAATTCGCACTGTTTGTACAATATAAAAACAATGTTTATACGTTGTTATTAAACTGACCCTGAAATCAATTAATTGTTTTGTTTTTGTCTTATAAACAATAAAATATGAAAACCTAAAACATCATGGGATTCATAGTTATATTTGCATGATTTTTTACAATCTTAATATCTATTTTAAGTTCAGATTAATCATTCAAATGATTTTTTCAACGAATACATTTATGAGATTATAATCATGTCCTTTCAAAAAAACACTTAGTCCAATCAAAAACGCACAATACGAAATTCCATTAACCAATAAAAGGTCTACAATAAATTCCATCAATAAACTGTATTTGTATGCGTAATAAGGAAGTATTAAAAACCCATCAGGCTTTTAGGGGTAGTGTTAACTTAGCTTATTTGTAAATCTAGTAATATTATTGTAATAGTAGTTTAGAAAATCAATTATTGTTTTACAATAAGAAAAATCTTTAATTTATTCAATAGTCTTTCGCTATTCAACAATTTTTAAAACTAATTTACATAAATAACAATTAAACAAAACACTACTCACCAAACACACAAAAATCTTCACAAACCACCAACTAAATCACACTATATTAGAATCAGACACTAAACAAAACTCCGCGCGTCACTAAATCCCGCCGCGAATTTGCAAAATGGCGACAACGTGCCGACGCGATGGTCAAAACATGACTGAGATTAAACTCGAACCGGCTTCCTTTATATACCCCGGGTGCACCCACCTGTCGCAACCAGGGCTCGATTGTCATTTTTTTCCCTTAACCCTTTCATGAGAATAATAGATTTATGCCAATACCCGCGAGGAATACTTTTAGCGTATTATATTGAGTGACGTTGAAAAGCAATTGTTTTTTTTTGTTTTTGTTTGGTTCCGATTTTGTCAACTGACTTTGACGTGGAAATGTGTTAATAAAATAGATTGTTAGTATATGTGCGTTATAAGTATTTTCTCTGGTTAACCTTTAGAGAATAGTAAGTACAAGTAATGAGTATGGTTATAAAAAGAACACCGTAGTTACTACGAAGGTAAATATTATTTATTTTATTTGCGAAGGCCACAAAGTTTACGAAGGTTTCATCAAGACTTTTATTTTTCTTTAAAATATTATAATTGTGAGAAAAACCACTATAATTACCTACATTTTGTGATAAATACTAAACTATAATTATCTATTACTATCATGTCAATTAATTGAAGTTCTCAGATATTAACAAAAAAAATCATTAATAAATTTCATCAAATAAATTCGTTTACGACATAACCCTTTCCGGGTTGAGGCAAAATAATAAATTTAATAACAGTACAATATAATTATGATAACTGTATACCCATATTTATAGTAAGAAAATAGGTATCAGGCATAAATCTTACCACACTAGGCAATAACCCCAATATTCTATTGAACATTAATTACAACACTTGTACGTTTTCACAGATCTTACGATTAATTAAGATTGGTTTCATATCAAAGCACTTATAGAGAAAATTACGTTTTGTAATAACGAAAAGGGCCGTACTAGTTTAATAAAAATATAATACTGACAACTATATCTAACTAGCTACCTTTCTTCATGCCTTGTCATATTAGACAACTTAGAAACTGATAAATAATAATATAAATATCACTCATTTTCGCAATAAACAATTGTCGATCATTTTAAATCAGTTCACTGCCGGATATAGGCAAATCTAAGGGCACTATGATACGCTTTTACTCGTGGGCCTCCAATAAAAATAAATAGCTAAATAGTTGCCTTTTGTCCCTGGAATGTATTGGACGCTACTAAGGTACTAGTGGGTAAATAGAATCTATTGATCGATGGGCTAGCACTGCCTAAAAATGCTATAAAAATGCCATTGCAGTTGCGATAGTTTGATTGATGATTCTATACACACTATGTAGGATAGAACTACAAGACCAACAAAGACAAACGCGTTCACGACCCTTAACCCTTACGGGGAAGTCAGAGGTGTCCATCTCCGCAATTGTGATGGTAGTAATTCTATGGCCACTTCGAGGCGACGTGTTGACCAGATAGTCAGTAGTCAATATGTCAGGTGGTAAACCATGTCGCCATTTACAAGCACTAACTATTACCGGTTTGGGGAACAGGTAGGTTTCCTCACGATGTTTTCCCTCGCCGTAGTATTCAACGCATCTCAGAAAGAACATGTCATTGGTAATTGTTATCATAACTATCGCCCAGGCATTGATATGTAATGTTGGAGACTGTAAATGAGTCCTTTTACACCGTGGCGAGAAGAAATATGACCAGTTAGCATTCATTTACTTCTACTAAAGGAATCAATCAATCAATCAGCCTATGACAGTCCACTGCTGGACGTAGGCCTCCCCAAGGTAACGCCACAAAACACGATCACTCGTGGCCCTCAGCCAACCACTACCAGCGACCCTTTTCAGGTCATCAGTCCATCTGGCAGGGGGGCGTCCTACACTACGTTTACCGAGACGCGGTCGCCATTCGAGAACCGCTTTGCTCCAACGGTCGTCGGTTCTGCGACAGACGTGACCGGCCCACTGCCACTTCAGCTTGCAACATCGATAGACAATATCTACGACATTGGTTCTCTGCCGGATAATCTCGTTCCGGACTCTGTCCCTTAACGAGATACCCAGCATCGAACGTTCCATTGCTCGCTGAGCGACATGCAATCGGTGAGCCAGCCCGACTGTCATGTTCCACGTCTCGGCACCGTATGTCATTACAGGTAGGACGCACTGATTAAATACCCTGGTCTTAAGACACTGCGGTAGTGGCGACGAGAAGATATGACGCAACTTCCCGAATGCTGCCCAGCCCAGCTGCACTCTTCTGGAAATCTCACGCTCGAAGCTGTCCCTACCCATTTGTAGAACCTGGCCCAGGTAGACATATTCCTGGACCACTTCGAGCGTTTCTCCACTGATCGTGATCGGCCCCGGGACAACGAGCTCATTGAACATGACTTTTGTCTTGTCCAAGTTCATCCGGAGACCGACCCACCGTGAGGCAGCGTTCAGACTGTGCAGCATTCCCTGTAAATCCTGCAGCGAACCCGCCATTATGACAATGTCGTCAGCGAAACGGAGGTGCGTGAGGTATCTGCCATTGACATTGATACCCATCCCAGTCCAATCCAGAGTTTTGAAGACGTCCTCCAGTGCGTTCGTGAACAGTTTCGGGGAGATGACATCCCCCTGTCTCACTCCTCTGAGCAACTGTATAGGACTTGTCTTTTGGTTTTGGACTTGAACAGATATCGATGCCACGCTGTATAGGCTCCTCAACACCTGCACATAACGCCAATCGACCTGGCATCGCTGCAAGGATTCCAGAACAGCCCAGATCTCGATGGAGTCGAAGGCCTTCTCGTAGTCCACAAAGGCAAGACACAGCGGCTGGTTATACTCATGAGACTTCTGTATAACCTGCCGCACTGTGTGGATGTGGTCTACGGTACTGAAACCTTTTCGAAATCCGGCCTGCTCCGGCGGCTGGAAGGCGTCAAATCTTGAGGCCAGACGATTTGTGAGCACTCTCGAGAACAACTTGTAGACGTGGCTTAGGAGCGCGATAGGCCTATAATTCTTCAATAGGGCCTTGTCTCCCTTTTTGAAGAACAAGGCCACCACGCTCTCACTCCACGCCTTCGGGGTAGTCCCATTAGCTATGACGGAATTAAATAGGTGCTTGAGCTTCTGCAGGACTGGAGCTCCTCCCGCCTTTAGAAGCTCGGAGGTTATTCCGTCTTCGCCGGGAGCCTTCCCATTACGAAGTTGTTTGAGAGCGCTCCCAACCTCGTCCTCGTCCACGAGCGGGAGATCATCAGTGTAGTGGCGCACCAATGTGGCTCTTGGGTCCTTCGCATCGGGTGGAGGCTTCGGGGAATGCGAGGCGTATAGATGGCCGTAAAAGCCCTCAACCTCTTTAAGAATCCCCGGAATTGAAGTGACGGTTCTGCCCTCTGAGGTTTTCAGCTTCGTCAGATTAGATGTACCCATTCTTTTACAGAAGACTTTCGACCCCCGATTTTGCTCAATGGCCTCTTTAATTAATTGCGCATTGTAGCTTCGGAGGTCGCGTCTCACCGATTTTCGGATAGTTTTGTTGAGACGTTGGGTATCTGACGAAGCTCCCTCTGGCAATTCGCGTCGAATCCGCATCAATTCCAGGGTTCCGCTTGAGAGCTTAGACCTTCGGCTGCCTCGCCCTCCCCCGAAGCACCTTCCACCCACTTCGCGAAGTACCCCCACCACATCATCGAGGTTCTCGTCAACACTTGCCGTGGTATTCAGTGCCTCGAAGCGATTGCGTAGTTCCAGCTGGAACGCTTCAGAGCTGTGCACGGATTGGAGCATCGTTGGGCGAAGAACGGACCGCCTCAATCGGCTTCTCTCGGCCTTAAAGTCGAAATTCAGGGTGCCTCTCACAAGGCGGTGGTCACTGCCGGTCTTCAACCTATTAACCACTGAGACATCCCTGAACACGTATTTCTTGTCTGCCAAGATGAAGATCTACTAAAGGAAATCGTTATTATATTAAGTATCTATGATATCTGCCTACCCCTCTATGGAGAAAGGGACGTAATGTATATGTGTCACATTGAATAGTTTCATATCTCTTACTTGACATCGTGTTTCAAATTTAGAACGTCCCATTTAAATATGACATTGTAATGAAAAGAGGTCGAATTATACAGTATAAAACCTCATTCTTCTTGGTGAAACTGATTCCAAATTTAGTAAAACAAATGTCTGGTGTGTTGATTTAGGATTTCATTTGCAAAGACACCGTACACCATCTGGCCAGTGTTTTCATAATTTGACGGAACCGCCCTTTGTTAATTCGGTATATTTCGAGAATCATAGAATTACCTGCAGCACAAATTTAGACTTACATTGTCCTGAATTCCGAATTCAGTCTTTTGTAACACGTAACTGACTGAAAACATGTATAACTGTTGAAGAGATTATTATTTATAAAATTAATAAAGACATATGACAGTCAGATAGACGCCATATTTAAAAAGAGAAGTTAGAAGTAATAGGTACGTAATGTGCTAATCGTGAGGACCCGGGTTCGATTCCCGGTGGAGGTAGACTTAAGAACTACGCTTTTCTTCCTCTTTTCCAGTCTGGTCGTTGATTATATACGCTATATATGAATTCAACTACATATAATATGTATATATTTCTTAAATATACGTTGACTAGTACCCTTAACACAAGTCTTAAATGTACTTAGCAAGGGGCTAGTTCAATTGGTGTAATAATGTCTAAAATATTATTAATATTAGTGTATATGAAAAAGATGTCAATGAAACAAAACCAGGTGCTAGACAAATAGGAAACCTTGATCTCTACCTAACCCTCTGTAGGAACACGAGTGAGATATTAATGTGCTTGTATAATAATAATAATATTGTAGGACGTTATTACACCAATTGAACTAGCCCCTTGGTAAGTACATTTAAGACTTGTGTTAAGGGTACTAGTCAACGTATAGTTAAGAAATGTATACATGTTATATATATAGATAAATACATATAGGTATAGCATATATAATCAACGACCAGACTGGAAAGAAAAGCGTAGTTCTTAACTCTGCCTCCACCGGGAATCCCCGGAACCTCACGATTAGCGTTCAGGCGTCTAACCGATCGCGCCACGGAGGTCGTCAAATGTATGTATCGATCAAACTCCTTACAAATTACATATTGTAATGTGACTCATATGTTCTAATTATTTCGCAGAAGCTTCGTTATGACTAAGTTCATTCACAGTCTGCTGTGAATTTTCCCTACGACACAGCTGGTTTGGAACTGAACTTTGTAATATGCTGTCTTTTGTATCATTTCAAAAGGTCTATGGTGCATGGTATATAATCTATGTCTGTTTGGTGAAATTATTTATCTGGACTTAGCTCTTTCAACTTACGTTAGGGAATGAAATCTTTTCATGTCAATAGAAAACAATAAACTTAAAATTGGCATCGATTAGAATTGTGAACTTACCTAAAGCATTGAATATATGTACATACATTTTACATTATTCTATTTGAACCCCATATTTACGAGGAAAAAACACTCTTCGTGAAATACTTTACCACTTCTGTTAAATCAATCTCCAAGTTGATTAAATTCCAATTTTAATTCAACTTTTTTTAAATTTGAGTGTCAGTTTTTCAAAAAACAATGTGCTACGGCGAGGAAATACATTGTTAGTAAACCAACATATTCTTCAAAATAACAAAATAGTAGAGTCTCATAATGTCCTATAACCGTTGCTGGCATTCTTCCCAGCACATCGTAGAAGGCGACTAAAGGACTAGGGGTAAATGGGATCTATTGGGCAATTTGCTAGCAACCTGTTATCAATGTAACACAATGACATCTCAACCCCCAATATTCATGCTATATAGTGACTTAGGAGATATTATATCTCCAAGGTTCTGTCCACTCCGAAAGGGATTAAAAGACGTTTGTGTATATGTATTTAGATTATCATAGGTACACGAAAACATGAAATACCACGTGTCACATTATCTGCTTACTATCTGGTGGAACGAGGCTTTGATGTAGCCATAAATCACGTCGCTTATTGAAAAGATTATTATGTTTACGAGTAAAAAATGCACAAGTTGTTCCCAGAACACATGGAGTGCTTATGGAGGGCATCAATCTTGCTTTGTCACAAATAAATTGAAACTAATGGGTGGAAATTTCTAGAAAAGCACACGCGTGTTGTTGGTAAATAACAGTTTTTTTACATATTTTTAAGTTATTGACATCGTTGTAAGGAGTTTTCAAAATAGGCAATAGTTACGACGTGTATACAGCATTAGTGTTCCACCTATTACGTTGGATACTCAGATACAAATTGGTTATCATATTTCAATTATAATCACTGTGTTTAATTGATAGTGTTTTCTCAATTTTCTCGCGGAGATTAATGATTTTTCTTTCTTGTTTTTGGATATAAATACATATTAATTAATGGGTAGAATAAGACCAGCGTGTGTGAATGTTTATGTTAATGAACAAAAATAACCCAATGAACCTTAATTCTTTCATGAAACTTAACAAGAGTCCTTATTCATTAAAAAAAAAAACATTCTTAATTACCACCAACTACACCAACATTAAAGTAAAGCATGCATATGCATATATACATATAAATAGCAAAATAAAAATATGGGAAAAAAAATTCTCCATACAGGGTATAAGAGCTATTATACCTCAGCACGTGTGCACCAAGTTACAAGCTCACCTAAATACTGAAATTAATCTCTAGTAACAGTCTAGAAAAATCTAACAAGGTCTAGGGCTTAGTCCTTTTTTCACCAAACCTAATGTAGACCCCTCGTCACATTTTTCTGTGATCTGTACGAAGGTCAAGCTAAATTGGTTCCGGCGACATTGGCAATGTATAATCCAATTAACCTTGCCCCCTGCAGGATTTAGCATTCGTTAAAAATCTCGGTAATCCAGCTTTGAGGTTCAAGGCTCCACTAACTATCGAAGGGAGTTTACAAAGTTACTAAATATTCGACCTAGGTGGGCAGAGATCAAGGACTCACGTTTTTATCTATTCTAAACTAAGGATAATTAACATCTATAGACATTTACAGTCTCGTACATAATTCAAATAAAGTATAAATAATCATAATATATTCTATTGTTGAATCCTACTCATTAGGATCATAGGTTCTTAGTATTCCATTTTCTAACCAGATAACCTTAAGATTGTTAAGTTAGCCTTTTGTAATTTTATTAGAGTTTAAAAAAAAATTAACTTCGATATTTTCCAGTAAACAATAATGCAAAATTCACTGAAAAGAATCTCATAGTAGCTCATTTTCCCGAACAAAGGCAAAACCTAGTTAGCATGGGAAACAATGCTTTAATTAACAGAAAAAAATACTAATTGGATTTTGCGCCCGTGATCAGAAATTTTCATTAGCAATACCGCTGTTATGGAAAAATTCTGAGCTATTACGAAAACAATTAGCCACTGTTACACGGGTTAGGATTTTTCGTGTTTATGATTTTTATTGAGCAGCATTATTTGTTGTTTTACTGAAAAGGTACATTCCCGAATTTCGGGATAAAAAGACAAAACGCTTAGGGCTAAATTAACCGATACCAATAGGTATTTTTAAAATATTTTATTTTTCCCCTTACTTAGAAACATTGCCCATGCTAGTCTGGGACGTAAAATAATACCAACTAGCTCCCTAGCTATCTGTTACTAATCTATACTAATAATATAATGCTGAAGAGTTTGTTTGTTTGTTCGTTTGAACGCGCTAATCTCAGGAACTACTGGTTGGAATTCAAAAAATCTATTTATGTTGGATAGACCATTTATTGAGGAAGGCTTTAGGCTATATAACATCACCCTGCTACTAATAGGAGCGAAGAATATAATATTTAAAAAAATTAGAGTGCCATCTATGTTTCATGTATTGAAAACTTCTAAAAAAAATGTGGCAAATTATTTGATATTGCTTGAAACCTACCCCAACAGGTAATAGTTACTGCTTGTGTTCTATATACATATTATGATGATCATAAGCGTGAGAAGTGACCAAGGAGATTATGTATCCGCAGATCTGTCCGTACCAAAGGGGATTAAAATACGTGAGTGTTTGTGTAATAATAATAAATCTATTAAGATGCTCATTGACACAATAATATGTGTGTTTATGTTACTGTAAATTCTTTTGAAATCATCTATCTTTCTTTACCATATGAAGTACTAGCGACCCGCACCGGCTTTGCACAGGTATAAAATATATAGCCTACTCCACTATTTAATGGATGTTATTATACATATAAACCTTCCTCTTGAATCACTCTATCTATTAAAAAACCGCATCAAAATCCGTTGCGTAGATTCAAAGATTTAAGCATATAAAGGGACATATGGACAAAGAGAGCGACTTTGTTTTATACTATGTAGTGATTATATATAATGTGAATATAAGTGATACTTTTTGCTTAAATAATACACCTGTTTCAGGTTTTATACTCCAAGTTTCTGTAAGCTCAAGCGACTCGAGTGTTTGAGAGGGTGTGAATGTATACAAGAAACTTATAATAACACCTCTCGTATTTGTGTACGTTCCTTTCATAAAGGGACATACATACGACCTAGTTAACTTAATTAGGTTGCGGAAAACATCATGAGGAAATCTTTTTAGAAATGTATAGGAAATTTTATTTACTATGAGAGACCGGGTCATATCACGATAAATTAATAAAGATATCTGATTACCTTTATTTTATTAATTTCATTAATTTATCGTGATATGACCCGGTCTCTCATAGTAAATAAAATGAGTATAAATCGCGAGTGTTTAAAAATGTGTAGGAAAGTTTCGGATTTATATGAATACATGAAACAACCACAATTTACTTTTCAATATCAAAGAGCTTAAGCTTAAGAGCTTATTTACGACTTAAGACTCTTTTGGGGTAGTCAAAGGCTGTGTATCTGTAATCAACTAGGCGCGATGCTCATTGGTCAATTGAAAGTCAATATTTATATAATAAACAATATCCAATTTGACAGGTAGTAAACTATGTCACCGTAGGTACTTACTGATTATTCTGAGGAAGATCTTTACGATAGTCTTCTACCAAAAAAAACCAAAATATTAGCATAAGAACACAAACATTCAAATAATAATGCACAGATAAGAACAGAAAGCGGTATATCAGGATCAAGACATATGTATTCGTGATCTCGCCTACCCCGTTGTAAGAAAATGGGTGTGATGTGTGTGGGAACAGAAGAGCGTGTATGAGAAGGATAAGAGATCGAACTGAGGTTACAAAGTGAGTGAGAGAGTTGCCAAGATCTTCCAAAACGTCGATCGATAGTCTTTATCCCGTTTGGAAATATAAGCTTTTGTGTGTAAGCATTCAAAAACCATTTCCACAGGAAAAGTTGTCATTAAAATTAGTTAACCTTAAAAAATTAACATAAATCGAATTAATCTATTGGCATTTCGTAAAGCAAAATCCAGCAGAGAAGAAATGCCAAGAAACTCTGCAAACATAGTTCAAAACAACTTAATTAAATAATCCATCAGATCAAACATGTGCCTGTAAATGCCTTTGCGACCGTAAAACCTTGCGTTGTACTCAGAGGTTCAGAGTCCATAAACTGAGCATCATGAATACCATACCTACATAGGATATTAACAACAAACAACAAACGCATTCACGACCATTAACCCTTGCAGGGTAGTCAGAGGTTCAGGTGTCCATCTCCGCAATTGCTAAGGTAGTGATTCTATGGCCACCTCAAACCCACGTGTTGATCAAGTAGTCAGTACGCAATGTGACGGGTGGTAAGCCATGTCACCATTTACAAGCACTAACTATTATCTGTTCGGGGAACAGGTAGGTTCCCTCACCGGAGTATACGACGCATTACGTAAACGTGTGTTTATTACGAAAATGTACATAGAAATTCATTAACCTTAATGTCCATTGGTACATGCTCAAGTGGAATTTGAACCCTGCACCCTCGATACAAAGTCAAGCCCCAAACAACTGAGCTACGTCGAATTATACATAGGATATATAACTTTATAAGGTACTAAGGCCATTACCCCGAGTAGGCTTTGAAGGAAACCACTCAAAAAGCGATGAAAACTTTTTCCTCCGAAACAAGTAACGGAGCAAATAAAAGCGAAGGGACCACAAGAAACTTTAGGCAGTCACGTGTCTGTAAACCCTTATAAAAGTTAAGAGCTTGAATTTGGTGAAAATTTTACTGGTAAACGTTTTGCAATCGACGTACGTGATAAGGTGGGACTTCATTGTACATTGCTGTTTTTAAAACAAATTTGATAAAAATTCTAATTAGGCTATTTAATATGAATAAGTGAGTGCGAGATGACATTATTAAACTATCTGCCTTTTTACTTATAAAAAGTAAATAAGAAGTAATTTATATCGAAATCAATTTTGACGTGATTCTACATAATTTGCAGCTTCTTTTTATAATTAGTAATCGTTTTTTCCACACCTCTTATAGTTACTATCACTCCTTATATTACCTACTTTACTATTAAATCTGTAATATTACCAATACGTATCTAATATATTAATATGCTAGCAATACCTGTTCCCTTGTAAACAATAACTCCACGTGTCCATCTGATCTGCAAGACGTCAATATATGCAAACTACGACATATTGCGAATTTCACGTGGAATAGTATATGCATATATGTTATAACACAAGATGAAAACAGATCTTCAATGCCATACGCGATATTGGCAGAATTGTCGCTATCCAATCTGACAGCATATAAACATAAACATTAGAAAAAAAATAGAGATAATACTTAGAGTACCCGCCACATACGGTGGCAGTAGCCAAACTTGGAACTAAATTTGACGTTTCCGCCATTGCGTGTTATTTTGTATGAAAAGTAAATTTAGTATTACCAGCGTTGTGTTTTTTGCCCACTCTTTGTAATTTTTATGTTTGTTAAGGGTGATTATAATAAATTGATTTCCGGAGTTTCTTGTTAGTTCTTCTCCAAGCTAGGGTCTCCGCTGATCTAACCTCGGTAAAAAATATGTAAAGACAATGCTCAGTGCCATGTTTGAAATAATAGTTTTAAGAGATTCGCGATTTATACTCATGATATAAGATATAAGGGTGTGTATAAGATTGATTGCAGCTGTGGGAAATCCTATGTCGAACAGACTAAACGGTCTATTGCGGACAGAGTGAAGGAACACATAATATATGTAATATATAATAAGAAGGATAAGTCCCGTTAATTATTAATCATGTTTGAAATAGTATAATAAACATATTTTGACTTTGATATATTAATTTGTTTTATTTGAGTTTATAGCTCTGCAACCAAAGATCGTTACAAATGAAACCTATAATGTTTCGAGCCGTATGGCACAGTGAGTGCTAGTTTTGGCGTGTTTACTGGTAACACTGAATTACGCGACTGTGGCGACGCCTCCAACTGCCACCGTATGTGGCGCGATCTCTAATAGAGATCCCGCCACATAAGGTGGCAGTAGCCAAACTTGGAACTAAATTTGACGTTACCGCCATTGCGTGTTATTTTGTATGAAAGGTAAATTTAGTATTACCAGCGTTGTGTTTTTTGCCCACTCTTTGTAATTTTTATGTTTGTTAAGGGATTATAATAAATTGATTTCCGGAGTTTCTTGTTAGTTCTTCTCCAAGCTAGGGTCTCCGCTGATCTAACCTCGGTAAAAAATATGTAAAGACAATGCTCAGTGCCATGTTTGAAATAATAGTTTTAAGAGATTCGCGATTTATACTCATGATATAAGATATAAGGGTGTGTATAAGATTGATTGCAGCTCTGGGAAATCCTACGTCGAACACACTAAACGGTCTATTGTGGACAGAGTGAAGGAACACATAATATATGTAATATATAATAAGAAGGATAAGTCCCGTTAATTATTAATCATGTTTGAAATAGTTTAATGAACATATTTTGACTAATATATATTAATTTGTTTTATTTGAGTTTATAGCTCTGCAACCAAAGACCGTTACAAATGAAACCTATAATGTATCGAGCCGTATGGCACAGTGAGTGCTAGTTTTGGCGTGTTTACTGGTAACACTGAATTACGCGACTGTGGCGACGCCTCCAACTGCCACCTTATGTGGCGGGATCTCTAGAGTACCCGCCACATAAGGTGGCAGTAGCCAAACTTGGAACTAAATTTGACGTTTCCGCCATTGCGTGTTATTTTGTATGAATGGTAAATTTAGTATTACCAGCGTTGTGTTTTTTGCCCACTCTTTGTAATTTTTATGTTTGTTAAGGGTGATTATAATAAATTGATTTCTGGAGTTTCTTGTTAGTTCTTCTCCAAGGGTCTCCGCTGAACTTGTTCTTCTCAATCGTTACGCTCTTATCAGAGCGGTCGTGGTCTTCATGACGTGGCATCTTGAGCAGCCGAAATGGTTGGTGAACTAACCTCGGTAAAAATATGTAAAGACAATGCTCAGTGCCATGTTTGAAATAGTTTTTTTACATACATACACACACATCACGCCTGATTCCCTGTAGAGGGGTAGGCAGAGATCACGGATCCCCATTTGTCCCGATCCTGACAGACCACTTTCGCTTCATTGACATTCATACATTCTCTAATACACTCTCGGCGGTTATAGGTACTCCTAACGTCACCTTTTTTCAATATAGCGTCTATCTGACTGTTACATATATGTCTTATTAGGCCGGCCCCTACGTAACCGCCCTTCCACTTCACTCATATATATTCCTTTTGTCAATATATAGTTTTTTTAATTTGTACTTAGATCATAAAATAACTTTCAAAGAGAGCTTATGATAGGGCCTATTTTGAATAAAAATATTTTGACTTTTGACTTTGGTATATTAATTTGTTTTATTTGAGTTTATAGCTCTGCAACCAAAGATCGTTACAAATGAAACCTCAATATAATGTATCGAGCCGTATGGCACAGTGAGTGCTAGTTTTGGCGTGTTTACTGGCAACACTGGATTACGCGACTGCGGCGACGCCTCCAACTGCCACCTTACGTGGCGGGTACTCTAATAATACTTCATACATACAGATCCCGCCACATAAGGTGGCAGTAGCCAAACTTGGAACTAAATTTGACGTTACCGCCATTGCGTGTTATTTTGTATGAAAGGTAAATTTAGTATTACCAGCGTTGTGTTTTTTGCCCACTCTTTGTAATTTTTATGTTTGTTAAGGGTGATTATAATAAATTGATTTCCGGAGTTTCTTGTTAGTTCTTCTCCAAGCTAGGGTCTCCGCTGATCTAACCTCGGTAAAAAATATGTAAAGACAATGCTCAGTGCCATGTTTGAAATAATAGTTTTAAGAGATTCGCGATTTATACTCATGATATAAGATATAAGGGTGTGTATAAGATTGATTGCAGCTGTGGGAAATCCTACGTCGGACACACTAAACGGTCTATTGCGGACAGAGTGAAGGAACACATAATATATGTAATATATAATAAGAAGGATAAGTCCCGTTAATTATTAATCATGTTTGAAATAGTTTAATAAACTTATTTTGACTTTGATATATTAATTTGTTTTATTTGAGTTTATAGCTCTGCAACCAAAGACCGTTACAAATGAAACCTATAATGTATCGAGCCGTATGGCACAGTGAGTGCTAGTTTTGGCGTGTTTACTGGTAACACTGAATTACGCGACTGTGGCGACGCCTCCAACTGCCACCTTATGTGGCGGGATCTCTACATACATACTCATCACACCTGATTCCCTGTAGAGATATCCCTATTTGTCCCGATCCAGACAGACCACTTTCGTTTCATTGACATTCACACATCTTTTTATACGCACTCGGCGGTTATAGGTACTGCTAATATCACCCTTTTTCAATATAGCGTCTATCCGACTCTCTCATATATCTTATTGAACCGGCCCCTAAGTAACCGCCCTTCCACTACACTCATATATATTCCTTTTGTCAATCTGCTATCATTCATCCGCGTAACATGTCCAAACCATCGAAGCATGCTCTTTTCAATCTTAGTCACTACATCTTCTTTCAAACCGCAACCTTCCCCTAACACACTATTTTTAATTCTATCATTCAATGTCACTCCTAACATGCTTCTCAGTGACCTCATTTCGACGGTAAAATATATTTATGTCCCAAATTGAATGTCACTTACCTACTGACATCCTTCGATCCCATCCATCGTTAACAGAACCTTGAAGATGCAATATTTCATCAGTTACGCGAAAATAATATATAAAACCTCAAAGAAGTTTCATATATCAATACGGTACATTACATATAGTCATTCGAAAAGTGACCAAGAAGATATGTTTATTATTTCTCCAAGGTTTAAAAGAAGTTAACGTACACGTGAATATACTATTAACGTACCAGTCTATAAAACCAAAAATTCATCCGAAAAGGACTTAATATTCAAGCCGAGATGGTATCAAAGAAAGTTTTTATCTTCCTATATAAAATAAAATCCCCCAATCTTCCCTCGGATTAATCCCAACATGTCTAAGAGGCAACCCTCGTCATCTTCCCAAATAAACGACCGGTTAAGTAGTTTGCCCATACCTACTTCAACATATAAACGTAAACACTGGTTTAACCAGACCTGTGTTTTGAAATAAATTGTTTGTAGCTAGGGATTTAGTTAAAGTGGTTTTGGTAACGTCGTGCAAGGTTTTGTATTGTTTGTACGAATTTTCACGGTTTGGTCTTACCTGTTTTTATTTTGTGGGTACTCTTACATATATCGATGTGTATCTTTTTGTAATGTCTGAAAGTGTAAATAGGGTTGATATCTATGTTCAGCGGTTGTAGCCCAGTGGGTAAGAACTCGGACTTTTTAAGAGGTAAGGATCTAGGTTCGGACTCCGGCTCTGGCATGTACCAATGAATGAAATTTAAATATGTGTATTTCATTTACGTACATAATTTACAGTAGCTAACGGTGAGGGAAAACATCGTGAGGAAACCTGATTCCCTGTAGAGGGGCAGGCAGAGATCACGGAACCCTATCTGTCCTGATCCTGACAGACCACTTTCGCATCGACACTCATACATCTTCTCATACACACTCGGCGGTTATAGGTACTCCTAACGTCACCCTTTTTCAATATAGACAATATCATAGACAATTACAACAAAACAAAACCTTTGTGTCACATCTTACATCATTTAGTAAGAGAGACAGTCAGTTTTATTATGTCGTAAACATCCATAATAGCCAACTTAATCAAATGATTATTTATAAGAATTTTTTTTTAGTCTGCCCGTGACCATGGCTGCTGCAACGTAGCCGAAACGTCGGGTTAATAAAGGTTACTTTATTGTATAAAAATATACGCGATAAGTCCCGTTAGTTATTAATCATGAGTATGAATGTACTGCACTTGTACTTATATTGAATAAAAACATTTGACTTTGACTTTATAAATCTCCAAACTCTTAAAACTATGATTATTTATAGGCTTAATAAAGATTAATAAATAAATAATTAAACAACCTTAGTTTACTATTGTACTTATATGTTTCTTTTTCATCTTTTTGTCTCGTATATACGCATCTAGTTCTGAGGGACTATCTGTTATAACAAAGACCTTGAAGTGGCTTTAGTGGCCATTGTTTCTGCTCCTTAAGCCACTGAACGCGGCTCCAGAAGCACTCTCAATCGGACAGTGATATCAACAATTAGACTGGTCTACTTTGATATCTGGTGGAACTCTCAAAGATTGAAATCTATGTACTTTTTTCTAACAAATGTGTTATTGAATTTGATAATATATAAACTGCATATTATGTTCGGCAGCTAGTTAGCATTCTTTTCACTTCTCAGCTCGTCGTAGAGAGCGACTAATGGACTAAAAGTATGTGGAATCTATTCGGCAATAGGCGAGCAAACTGTCACCAATATTCCACATGACATCAATACACCCATATACTCGTACATACTAATAAGTGACTAAGAAGATGTTTTCATGTCTGCTATCATCGCAATAGCTTTTATCTATCTCGAGGGATAGGCAGGTTTCGTCACCATGTTTTCCCTCACTGTTGGTGACTGTAGATTACGTATGTAAATGAAAAACACTTTATATAATTTGCATTAATTAATGCCAGGGCCAGGATTCGAAGTATTGACTAATTTTTTATTAACTTTATGTAACAGAACCAAAACTTATCCCTTTTCATTACCTAGTGGCGACCTCCGTGGCGCGATCAGTTAGACACCTGAACGCTAATTCGTGAGGTCCCGGGTTCGATTCCCGGTGGAGGCAGAGTTAAGAACTACGCTTTTCTTTCCAGTCTGGTCGTTGATTATATATGCTATACCTATATGTATTTATCTATATATAATATGTATACATTTCTTAAATATACGTTGATTAGTACCCTTAACACAAGTCTTAAATGTACTTACCAAGGGGCTAGTTCAATTGGTGTAATAATGTCCAAATATTATTATTATTAGTGGCTTATCTAACCTTTCCCATATGTTTGCGTCTCTTGAGCCCACGTTTAATGAAGCCAGTGGTCTGTTTGATTTTTCCGATTGCGGAACAGATTAGGCTCTAAGTGGGGATTACTGCCAATAATAGGACAAAAGCCTTTTAAAGGGCTTTCATGTCATTCCTTTATTTTTATCCTTATTATATTGTGTCAAGATGGTTTGGGGCTTATATTAAACGTAATATGCGTTTATTTTTGGCTTGTTGGGGGATAAGGCTGTTTAATAGATACATAAATGAACGTATATATTATCATAAGTCTTCCGTAGTATTGCATCAATATACGTTCGTTTTGTATATGTTACGTCAATATACGTTGTTTAGAGTATCCTTAACGGTCATGTCTCCAAATTATTGAAAGTATTCAAAAGAAATTTCCTAAGGATAACGCATCTGGTAAGATTAAAGGTGTATAGAAATAGGATTATATGAGTGAAGTCAGATAGATACTATATTGAAAAACGGTGACGTTAGGAGTATAACCGCCTAATAATAGGATAGCCGCCGAATGTGTATGAGAAGATGTATGAGTGTCAATGAAGCGAAAGTGGTCTGTCAGGATCGGGACAAATAGGGATCCGTGATCTCTACCTACCCCTCTACAGGGAATCAGGCGTGATATTGTGTATGTATGTATGAATAAATTTAAGTATTGTGGAACAATCTCCTAATAGGATTCACCCTAGAGGTTTAACAAAACGACGAGAGGTACGAGTATATTACACCCACTACAAGTACTTAACAAGGTCAATACCCAATTACACCAAGTAACATTTCGACTTGTAAGAGAAATACTTGTACCTGTTACTTACATACATTGAAAGTTAGGGACTGAGGCTTGTTAACTAAACCCTAGGGACTTTGTTACAATGTTACCGCGAAATACCGTGTTTCAATTTTCCAGTTTCGACCTCCTAGTTTTGACTTTTGAGAAGTTACGGTTTGTATGTTGGAACATATATGTACTTTAACATCTCATGTAATATTGATATATACATACATTCACGTCCTTAACTACTTTCGAGGAGAATATATAACCTAACTTGGTCAGTTTTAGCAATGCTATCAGGGTTAGCATTGATATAGAAAATTGGTGGTTGCTAGCTCGCCACCCTAAAGCTTTTACTTGACTCTTCGTTGCTTACTAGCCTTAACGATATGTCGGTATAAAAGTTATAAGGTCTGGATTTAAATCCTGTTTCTTGTGTACACAAAATGATCTAACTATAATCATTCTAACAGATTATTAATCTAACAACCACAAAAAAAATACTATTATTATTGCTAAACTTAAACAAAGTTGTAAATACGTTTCACGTGAACCCTTTCGCTTAATTGACTAGATAGATAAGGCCAACGTTTTACTAGATAGTAAGTATCCATTGTGACAATAGGTGTATCCATCTCCGTTCAGAAACTGACTATACAGGATATAGGTAAATTACCGGCCGATGTACTACACTGGATAAGTAACAATTGTTATTTCGTCCTCATGGTTATGCCAACGCCGCCAGCTGCTACAACCGAAGAAAAACGAGGTTGAAGCTTCAATTCTTCTCTTCCTTGTTTTTCGGTTCGTTCCAGTTGAGGATCCAAATCTTATCCCAAAAAGAACATATTTAGCCAGTTTGGCATCACAATTCTCTAATTATTCTGCCGAAAATAATTATTTGTATTTTCAACTTTCACCGAGCTGTTGACTATGTTGACAATCGATTGACGACTTGAGTAACATTACATATAAGTTGGTTTGTAGTATTTCCCGTTAGCATATAAGAGTTATTGAAGTAGTCCAAACTGTACATTTACTGGTGAAAGGTGCCTGAAGTGTATACTTGCTGCGTATTACGCTGTATGGCCATGCAAAGTTTTGATTGAGTTTGTCGCTCAACCAATGAAAACTTGACCTTCGCTTCACCAGTAAAAGTGAAGCCTTAATATTCAGTACACGTGTATGAGTTGGGACTTATACACTGTAACTAGCTGTCTTTTTGACAGTATATCGTAATAAGCGATTAAGAGACCTTCTTCAGCTTCATACGTAGATACATACAGATCACGCTCGTTTCCCTTAAAAGTGGAAGGCAGATATACCTGATTCCTATTTGTCTCTTGAGCTTCATTGACACTCGTACACCTCCATGTATACACTCGGTGGTTATAGGTACTTCTAACGTCACTCTTTTTAACGTGTAATTCTTAAGTAGAGGTAGCTATATACGATATGTACGAGATAAGACATTTTTTATATATTTCGGCTTGCTTAAAAGACTTGTAGCTAGTCATTTTATTTAGGTCAAAGACTAGCATGTCTATATACAGTAGATATAGAAAGATATCATCCTAGCGTTGGTGTAGAATATTGAAGAACATTGAAACCACATGTTGCAATATTGCATGCATTCAAAATAATTACAGTTATTCGAAATTCAACGTTGAATTCTGTGGAACTATGAAACTTTGGAGCAACGTTGCTGCAACGTTGGAAGTTCAATGATAATTCTTCCTTAAACTTCTGGGAATAAAACCTTTCAAGTTTGGCATATAAGTGAGAATGGTGGTTTATAAACACGTGCATTTAGAAGTGGTATACAGAATCTCGGCTTGTGAATACCCAAAAATATAGTTTCAATAAGTTGTCTGGGAAGCCATTACATATAAATTAAAAAAATATTTGTAATATACTTAAAACATAACATACATCATCAGGTGTCCATCTCCTCAATTGCGTAGGTAGTAATGGCCACGTCAGACGCACGCGTTGACCAGATTGTCTGTGCTCATTGTGACAGGTGGTGGTTGTAAACCGTGTCATAATTATAATAATAGAAAATCAGCTTTAGCTTTCCTATATTATTTATTAAGGGTTAAATAATATTTGCGAATAAAAAATCGTAGGTACACAAATCTTAGCGAAACCTGACTATTCCTCAAACCAGTCAAGAGAACAAAGTCAGTGCTTCAAAATTGCAACATGATTCACCTCCTATCAAATTGAGTACTGACTATCTGGTTAACAAGTGGGATTGAGATGGCTTCCACCTCCTATCACATTGAGTACTATCTGGTTAAAAAGCCGTTTTGAGATGACAATAGAATTACTACATTTGCATTGATGGCCAAGCGAACTACTTTTTGGGTACTCCATAAGGGTTCTAAAGTTTTTGTCTTTTGTTTTTCTTCCGGTTTAAAGATCAATTAATATGATTCTTAGAAATTCAATTACTTCTCGTATTAAAATAGGGATTTCATTGACAGCAAAATAGTACTCTTCAATGAATTATCTTACTAGGAATCCTACACGAGCCATATATTGATATAGATGGAATTAGATAATCCTAACAAAAAGACTACTGGACACTATGAATTAATTTTTAATTCATTATTTATTCCATATACATATATATACTAACATCCATACACCTTTCATATATATATGTAATGACGAAAATCTAATGCATTGTTGCAATAATATCTGCTATCTGTTGGCAATAATCAAGTGGAAATCCCGGATAATCTGGAAAAATCACAATGAAATATGCCCGTATGCCTTTATGAAAATAAAAAAATGTGTTCCTTTTAAGATTACATATACTAATACAATACACCTTCATTTATAATATAAGATATATTGTGATAAATATAATATAATTAAACAATGAAAGGTTTAGGAACTCGTCCCGACTCATCTTAACAGAAAAGCCTTAGTGCCGGAGAAAAACAGAGCATTCCACTCGACAGACTCTAGGCGCTTAGACACAGAAACAAAAGACTCCCGAGGCCACTCCAAGGATTGTGTCATAAACGGCCTATTTGAAGGCTATTGTGACTATTTATCCGTTGCTAGGCAACCGGGATTAACTACTTCGTTTCATTGTTTGTGAAGTTTAGATTATTGTCAATGGTCGTGTTAATTCAGAATTGTGTGATAGTTCCGTGATAGGCTGGGCTGTAGATTCAAACTAGCTTACTTTTTTTTTGTGTGGGAAGCAAATAAAGGCTCATGGAAAAGTAGAATTTTAACACCATCGGTTAGTAAGAAGTTGGTGACTTCTTAATGTTTTGCAATAAAACTACCACAAATGCACGCATACTGATTAGTATAAAAATAATACTGTAATATACTGAATGGTGGGTTAGCAATTAATTCGCCAGTGCCCCGAAATAAAACTTCTATGATTGATATAGGTGACTAAAGATATTTAACATCATATTTAAAAGAACGAATACACGACTAGTGATAAATGGGATCAATCAGGCGCTAGCTAATGTGCTAGCAACCTGTCACCAATGTTCCATATGACATCACAACCTCAATATTCATGCTACAAAGTGACCTACAAGATACTAAATCTCTAAGGTGTCAAACACGAAAGGGATTGACAAACGTGAATGTATATGTACATATTTAAATACCAACACGAAAAGTTAAATACACAAAGAAAAATCATTAAGTGTAGAAAAAAGTGGATAAAATCCAGCGAAACAGCGTCCAAATTTCGTTATTCAATGTAACCGCGTCAAGTACGTTGTTAGTTGTTATTTCCAACAATAGCCACTTGTGAGTGTTGGGATTTTGTGAGGAACTAGAATTTTCACTGTTATTTCTTATATCCCTTACCTCATATTCACACTCGTAATATTATGAATACATTTCCGGTGTTCTTAGGTTTATTTTACCTTCTTTTGTTCAAGATTGTGACGTCAAGAATAAAATAAGGCTAGTATTTAAACGAACATCAAATAGTAGTAAATGCACACCAAAAGTAGAAAGAAAGAAAGAAGAAAGAAAAATAGTTTATTCACTGCATTAGGACACAATACAAACATTACAACAATATAATGGAAACCTTTATGCAAAATACTGAATTGAATACCAAAATAAAACAGTCCCAACCCAAACCTAACCTTTGGTGTGCGTTTAGCTATATTTTGGTGTACATTTCAGTATTTTTGCATATAATTATGTACTATAAAATTATAATTGTTATTGTTTCTTATTTATGAAGATTATTGGATGTGAGTGAAGCTAGACTGATTTGTCAGGGTCGTTCCAGGTAACGATCGATAGTGTCTGCATGTCCCGTTGGGGATGTAGAGACGTGAATATGTGTATGTATGTTCTGTCTAGATTGTGTAAAAGGTCTTTAATGAGCTAAAAGTTAATGTAATTTGTTATATAATCAGTTTTCAGCATGTGACTAATATTAAGGATCTAAACACAAAATTACAAAGGAGATAATATGTCTTCAAGATTCAGTTCATTTCAAAACAGTTAAAAGGACACAAATACCTACTTATAGGCTATTTGCGTTAAGTAAATGGTGACATCATGATATACAGAGGTTAAACTAGCCAATAATACGTGAGTAAAAAAGAAAAGTCATATTGACCAATTGCAGACAACTGTCACGTCTCATTGGTCAAATTGTGGAATTTGATCACGTCACAATTTTTTTAATGCGCATATACTGCTGCTGTATACGATACAAAAAATGTATACCCTACTGCTACCAATCTTCTGCAAACCTTAATTAAATACAAACAGTGCTATAATACGGTAGAATACATTCCTTGTTTCATACCACGTTTAGCATTGCACGTCTGAAGATAATTTGAAACTTGCTTTAATTAAATGAAAACATCATTTGGATTCGAGTTCCTCTCTCAACATATGGCTACTGCCATCTGTACCTGCTTGTACGTAAACTTGGAATAGTGAAGGGAACGTATAGATATAGATACACAATAAAATAAATGCTTTACTTCTCAACAGGATATGTAGACACTATCGATCGCCACTTGTTCATGTTCCTGAGAAATTTCTCTTATCATTATTACATTAATTCACTTTCTCATGCTCTTATAGATACTAAATAAGTATTATATTTGAAAATGAATACTTTGTGACCAGTTGTTTTGCTCTTAATCATTTAATCAATAAACTATAATGTACAAAATACAACATATTAATTTATTTTAGGCACAGATAATATAATACTATGTTTTAGGTAAAAAAAAATCTGTGGTGAAAACATCATATAAATATACATTCATACATACCATTGTAAGTATTTCTAAATAATCCTCAATGTTTCTCCTTACTTTTATAACTCAAAAATATTATGCAACAAATTTTAATTAACATTGTTATTGGAATCAATTACTTTATAATTGACGCCATTTAATCAAGAGTGGAATTCACGATATTTTAAGCCGTTTCAATTTCCCTCAATTTTAAGTCTTATACTCAGAATTAAATGGCAAAGAACAAGACATATCAGTGTTTATATTACCATAAACATACGCTTCATGATTTGTGTACACACTTCCTTATTGTGGCGGGGTAGTCAGAAGCTTGAGTACTCTTTTCCGAAATTTAATTTTCAAGCCACTTTAAGACCGAGTTTCTTTAGATAGACAGCACCCAACATGATAGGTAGTGACCCATACCGCCGTTACGGGAACTGGTTATTATTGCCCGAGGGATAGGCAGGTTTCCTCACGATGTCCGCCCTTATTGTTAGCAACTGTAAATTATGAACGTAAATGAAAAAGACATTTTTTTTCATTCTATTGTGTCAAATCCGAGTTTTGAATCTAAGACCTCTAACAAGAAGTCAGAAGTATTACTCATAAGACTACAGCCGCTATACAACCTCCTAAAATAACAAAAAGAGTATTAGAAGTTCAGAAATAATATATTTAAGGGGCTATGAAAACAAACGTTTTTCATGAATATTTAATTGTGATATGATAATTACATGCGTATAAACAAATTAATTTCGTGGGGTAAGACAAATGTTTGAACTTCATTATTATCCTTCATAATCATAACATAATTATCATGGTCAGTATAAAAGGGAGTTTGTTGGAAAAACACGCATTATATCCTCAGTCAAGTATTCAGTTGGGTGTAATTGAATAATTTTGGTTAAAATTCTAAGTAATTGAATAAAATATTATAAAGTTTTAAAAATAAAGTTTAAAATAAAATATTGGAATTATTGAATTGTAATATTCGTATAAAAATAAAGTTTAAATTTTGTATTCCTACTATTTTTACTTACTACTTTGCCCATCACTAGTGTTCTGAACAATATTTAAATAAGTAAAATCCCAACTATCATACGAAAAAATACGAACAAGCGACTGTACGTTTATTTTATCTAGTTTAAAGCCACCAAAAATTTACGTTATAAATTAATCTTTAAAAATAAATAATATTTATGTAATAAAACAACACTCTAATTACAATATCGGTTACTAAATACACAAGAGAGCATACTTTTTAAATATAATACAAAAGCAAAACTTAGTAGAAAGACATTACAGTTCGAAACAATACGAAAATGAATAATTTCACGTTCGTAGCCAGATGTTCCATAGAATGTCCGAAGCTCCTGGTTTCACAGCCACAAGAGATCTGCAATATGATATTGAGACAAACCATAATGGGATGTCAGTTGCTCCTTATGTTGCAAGATATGTTCGGATTTGAGTAAGTACCGATAGAATTATTTAGCCTGGCAAGGGTTGTAAATTTATTGTTAGTTTGCTACTGAGCTATAAGTTTTAGTTAAGACTGCTAGGTTACGGAAGTCACTTATAATGTTTACTTAATTGATCCATCCTCAATCATAATGATTGACCATCCAAGAATAGGATAAGGTATTAATATGTCTCCAATACTCCATACGACATTGAGGTAATAATGTTAAAGGTTACCGAGACAAAGTATCGAAGAGTCAACCCAAAAAGGGAATAACGATGCATGTTACATGTACAAAAAATGAGATTTTTTTTTAATTCGATGTAGTTCATTTGTGGGGGGCTTGACTCTGTATCAGTGGGCACAGTGGCGCTTGAGCATGTACATTAATTTCTACAAACGTTTTCGTAATAAAAATACAATTACGAAATGCGTCGAATTCTACGGTAAGGGAAAACATTGTGAGGAAATCTATCTGTTTTCTGAACAGGTAATAGTTAGTGGTTGTAAATGGCGACATGGCTAACCACCTGTCACATTGAGTACTGACTTAGTCAACACGTGGGTTCGAGGTGGCTATAGAATTACTACCTAGGCAATTACGGAGATGGACACCTGAACCTCTGACTACCGCGCAAGGGTTAAGGTCTTTAATTGTCTTTTTTGTTAAAGTGTTCCTTATAACCTATGTATTGGTATACATATGTCATCTATTTATGGGTAGATATAGGCTGTATAGAAGTCGGTATTCGATAAGAGGCAAGAAAATAACCAGGTGTTCACACGAGGATATTATAATACATGCATTTTCAGCATAACATACAACATACACAGTCCAGACGACTCTTTTGACAAGTATAAGAACATCAAGCAGTGGTTACAGCACGACAACAGCACTGACATCGATATCTTCGTGAAGCCCATCACTATCTACACGCATATGCTGGATGATGCCTATCCGGTGCTCGCTGTGTATAGTTGGAGGTATGGTATAACATATACATACATATTTATCTATATAAAATATGTACATATTTCTTAAATATACGTTGAATAGTATCCTTAACACAAGTCTTAAATGTAATTAGCAAGGGATTAGTTCAAGTGTAATAGTGTCCTTCAATATAATTATTATATCATAATACTTTCATACACATCACGTCTGATTCCCTGAAGGCAGAGATCACGGATCCCCATATGTCCTGATCCTGACAGAACACTTTCACTTCGTTGACATTCATACACCTCCTCATACAGAATCGGTGGTTATAGGTACATCCAACGTCACATTTTTCAATATAGCGTCTATCTGACTGTGGTATGTCTTATTGGGCCGGCCCCTGCGTAACCGCCCTTCCATTTCGCTCATATGTACATAACACTCGTACATAACAGTATATAATTTGAGTAGATGTATGAGTATCAATGAAGAGAAAGTGATCTGTCAGAATCGGGACAAATGGGGATCCATGATCTCTGCCAACCCCTCTACAAGGAATCAGGCGTGATGTGTATGTATGTATGTATAGTTTCGGTTTAAGGGTGGACAGAACCTTGGCAAAATAATATCACTTAGGTCAATTATTAGCATGAATATTAGGTTGTGATGTCATATGGGAAATTGGTGTTCGGTTGCTAGCCCATCGCCCAAAAGATTATATTTACTCCTAGTCCCTTAGTCGCCTTCTACGACATGCCGAGAGGAATGGCAGCTAATTAGCAATCTTTTTACGTCCCAACTAGCACACAACAATATACATATTTGTGATTATTATTAATAGAAATTTAAAATACAACAATTATAATGACAGTTGCATATGCAAAATTGATGAAACCGTTATTTTTTAGCAATATTTAACAACTGAAAGAAAGAATGGTTTAATTTTGTCTAGTATCTTAATTACACCGGCAAGGAAATCACTTACTTACTTACGTCCTTTATTCCAGATTAGGATTCATCTTACACCGCACTGAATACGACATGTTCCGCTCTTTTTACTCCGAGCCCTTCGTCCCAAAAGTCTGGGCGTGTATCACCGTGGTTTTCGGCATGTATACAACCTTATTCTTCGTGGCTAAGCTATGGGAGAAACAGCTTGTTAAAGATGAAGAAGAATGTTCCTTTTTAGATCAACTTGTCATGGCTATGTCGGCTTTCTTACAGCATAGTGAGTCATATAATAAATTGTCCATTACACAAGCTTTTTCTCTATAGAGAGGTAGGCCGAGATCATGGATAAATGACAGGTCAGTAAATAAGGAAAAGGGTGTAAGAGGAGTAGTAAGTTATTGGACGTCAATTTAGTGAAAGATGTTTGTTATGATCTCTGATAGGACCTCTGTAGGGAAAGATACTAATATACATACATACATATTATTCTTTCATACATAATAAACATATATATGTGGTGATAGAGGTGATATTATGGTCATCTTGTAACGAATAAATTGTATACATAAAAGTGGTGAACGCTCAGGGAAAGAAAACTACGTTAGTACCAGCTTCCAATGAGCTTCATATTATCAAAACAATTAGACAAACATTATCACGACCTTTATGGGAGTAGTCAAAGATTGAAGTGACAATGTCTGCAATTGCCAAGACACCAGCTACTACGGTGAGAGAAAATATCGCAAAAAATCCTACTTATTTCCGAGAAAAAAAAAGGGTAGATAACTAGTCTTAACCATCAATTTGAGTACTGACTTTTTATTAACGTGTGAGGATGAGGTGGCAATGGAATTAGTTTTTATGATTGATTATAATGAATAATTTAACTTAAAACAATGTGCTACAGTTACAATGATAGGAAGCCACTTGAGTCTTACGTAGATTGGTTTCAAACTGTAAACGTTCAACACTGCATAATTACTCTTCGTTGCGGGATGGACATAAATCTCTTTTATTACTTTAACAATTAATCGTGCTCGTCTAGGTCAAGAATAGAATACTTATTAACGTTGCTTTTCTTTATACATCCTAAGCCTGATAGTGAAACAAGATTACACCTTTTATAACGCATTGGCTGGAAATTTAGGCATTTTAAAGACTTAAATATAATATAACCTCGTACGACCTCCGTGGCTTGATTGGTTGAGCACCTGAACGCTAATCGTGAGGTCCCGGGATCGATTCCCGGTGGAAAGAGTTAAAAACTACGCTTTTCTTCTACTTTCTAGTCTGGTTGTTAATTATATATGCTATATATGTATTTTGTTATTATTATATAATGGTTTATGTTATTAATATATTAACGTTTTTAACACGTGGTTTCGAGGTCGCCATAGAATTACTACCTCTGCAATTAAGGAAATCGAAGAATCCCTCTAGAGTATTGAATGTAAATATAGTAAGAACTTTTTTCAGTACACATATAGACAACCAAAAGAATTACAAGATATATAACTATGTAGTTACGTACAAAAATAGTACCGTCTCAGCATCTAAGAGTGTGTTTGTTTGTATTAATATTATTAACAATTCCAGGTTTGATCGCCACACCGCATCTCATTTCCCGCAAGATGGCCTACTTCTTTTTCTTCCTTTTTTCCTTCCTGATATCTTCCTTTTACTCCAGTAAACTTCTCTCTCACCTGGTCAACCATAAGGACAGGCCTTTGGACCTGAATGAGTTGGCTGACAGTGACCTTAACTGCGTGGTGTTGGAAGAGTTTCTTTCCTTTATAGATGACGGGGTAAGATACAGTCACATCACGCCTGATTCCCTGTAGAGGGATAGGATCACGGATCCCCATTTGTCCCGATCCTGACATGTCACTTTCGCTTCATTGACACTCATACAACTCCTCATACAAGGGATAAGGTATACATACATTTGAGTAAAATGAGGGAAGCGTTATATTTATAAGAAAATATAAAACATACATTGAGTACTGACTATCTGGTCAACACGTGGGTTCGTGGTGTCCATAGAATTACTACCTTCGCAAATGCGGAGATGGAAACCTAATCCTCTGACTTCCCCGCAAGGGTTAATGGTCGTGAATGCTTTTGTTTTATTTTTGTTTTATAAAACATACATAATGTAATACGATGGTCATTCTAGTCAAGGGGTCTTAAAGGTTGTAAATGGCGACACGGCTCATCACCTATCACATGGAGTACTGCATATCAGGTCAATACGTGGGTTCGAGGTGGCCATTGAATTATTACCTCTGAAATTGTGCAGATGGAAACCAAAACCTCTGACTTCCCCGCAAGGGTTAATGATCGTGAACGCGTTTGTCAATTTTCGTTTGAGTCTTAAAGGTTGGTGACCATAATTAAGTGTATATGGCTACTCTAAAATCTATTTTTAATGGGTTACTGGATGGATCTTAAGGTGACAGATAATTTACATGTTGGAATGTAAAGACACTAAAGATTACCTATTTTATATTCCGAAAGAGGAGCTGTTTTAGACGTTTTATAACTTAAAATAATAATAAATAATTAATAGTTGTAAAAACCTAGTACAATCTTCCTATAGTACCAACATAACCTAACATGACCCGAGTGCAAGGCTACACGTGGCATTTATGACTCCAACTCACTCTTTTATGAATTAACTCTTTCATCCAGGGAAATCATTTGAAATATTATCTTCTTTTACAAGCCTATATAATTTGCTTCGACAATTATTATGAAAAATGCACGTGTTTTGTTGAACGAGACATTTCATTTTCCTGGACAGTGAATATTTAAACAGATACATTAATCCACGGCTTATGTTGAATTGTTTATTTGGCAATCATTCATATGTTTTGTACAACAAAACGTATCTATGTATGAATGATACGGTGAAGAGAATGTTCCGCCTGCTACATACACATCACGACGGATTCCCTGTAGAGGTGAAGGCAGAGATCATGGATCTTCATCTGTCCCGATCCCGACATACCACTTTCACTTCATTAACACCCATATACATCCACACTCGGCGGTTATATGTACTTCTAACGTCACCTTCAATAGGGCGTTTATCTGACTGACTAAATCAATTAGTATGCCTTTCTTAAGCTTATAAAAAATAATATTGGACATTATTACATCGATTGAACTAGCCCCTTGGTAAGTACATTTAAGACTTGTGTTAAGAGTACTAGTCAACGTATATTTAAGAAATATATACTTATTATATATAGATAAATACGACCAGACTAGAAAGCAGTAGCAAAGCTCTTCTTAACTCTGCCTCCACCGGGAATCGAACCCGGAACCTCACGATTAGCGTTCAGGTGTCTAACCGATCGCGCCACGGAGGTCGTCAAAACTTATAATAAACAAGCTTATACACTTCCAGGTAGCTCCATACGTTGAATACTTGATGGAGAAGAAGTTTGAAGAGCAGATTACAGTGGACAAGGCCACTGCCCTCTCCGATATTTTGTCAGGACAGACCGCGGTGCTCTCTGACTACTTCTCACTGTATGATGGCATGAAACATGGTTGGTAAACTTTCATAAATAAACTCGTGGATTTTCTAAGGGATAGATAAATACTGGGGATACGTTATAATCGAAATAATATAACGTTAGAAGGCGTAACATATCATGATCAAGTTTAATTCAGACTCTTTAATTATGTATATTGAGGTTAAGGTAAAACATTTTTAAGTAATTGTTGCAGATAATCGTATGCTAGTTATGATATCTAGGTTTAAAGAATAAAATTCCTTGGTTGAAAATTATACAAAAAAATAAGTTCGTCAGATATAACCTGTATAGGATCATTTGAAAATATGTGTAGAAAACTTCAGAATCATAACGAAACATTTGGCCTTCGAATATAATATAATATAATATACATTATGAAGCGCAGTTTAATTAAAGATGTTATAAACTGACAACTTTCCATTTCTATTAGGTTGGAAATTTGGAGACATAAATAATATCATATCATTAATATGAATACGAATATGTATGTACATGTGTTATACTAGGAGTATCTGGCGTCAAAATTGCTAAACTTATTATCCAATACATTTTAATGATTACTTTTCAATCCCTTGGTCACTTCCTATTCCATGGAAAAAAGGCAACTAGCATCAATTCTTAATCCCAGCACAGCATAATATAGGTATAGCAAAGGTTATAACATACATACACACACATCACGCTTGATTGCTTGTATAGGGGTAGACGGAGATCACGATTCCCCATCTGTCTCGATTCTGAGAGACCATTTTCGCTATATTGACACTCATACACACTCGGCGGTTATAAGTATTTCTAACATCACCCTTTCTCAAATACATTTGCTGATATATTTCAATCCTTTGGTTACATGGAAAAAAGGCAACTATTTTAATTACTTTTTAAATCCCAACACAGCATAATATAGCATATAGTTTATACCTAGTTCGTAAATCAAAACAACGCTTAAGTAAACAGTCAAAGCAAAGCACGGTCAATGTAGTTACAGTTTCACTGCCGCACCGATATTGTACACACGCTCAATAATTCATGGGAATTTCCGAGAACAGGTTGCATGTTTGTGGAGGCACATTCGGCTACTTGTTCGGATTGACTTTGCTCACTCCCTGGGGAAATAGCGGTTCAATGCATACGCTTTGTTGAGGCTTGTTTGCTAATACAGTTTATTTGATGGCTCTCTTCCTGCCCTATTAATGTGTTTCTAGCTATAGACTAACCCTGTTCTAGACGCGTTCACGATCATAAAACCTTGCGGAATAGTCAGAGGTTCAGGTTTCCATCTCCGCAATTGCGAAGGCAGTAATTCTATGGACACCTCGAACCCACGTGCTGACCAGATAGTCAGTACTCGATGTGACAGGTGGTAAGCCATGTCGCCATTTACAAGGACTATTACCTGTTCGGCGAATAGGTTTCCTCACGATGTTTTCCCTCGCCGTATAATTCGATGCATTTGATGATGATTTGAAAAGTTTATATTATTCTAAATAACTGCTGTTCTTCTTTACATGTCGTTGAAGGCAAACCAGAGGACTATTTTGCGATGAAGTACCAATCTGTCACTAATGTGTATTATGCCATCTTGTCGTGGTGTAATTGACTAAGGATAAAATCCAAAACCCAACCTTTACTATATTTTGGTGTACATTTCAGTATTTTTGATGTGCATTGAATTATTTTCCAATTATTAGTTATTAAATTATCCTTGTTTTGTTACAGAATACGACGACCACATAATTTGCCAGCTTTTTGAAGTGGACATGTATCAAACTGTTAAGAGCTACTTTTTTACCAGCAAAGATTTTCCCTTTAAAGAACAGTTTAAAATTGGGTACGTATTTCCTTAACTAATAGGGCTTCATAGAACTAACTGCATGGAATTTAAACGGTATTTCCTAGATTAATAACTAACGGGACTTATCGCGTATGTTTTTATATAATAAAGTTACCTTTATTAACCCGACGTTTGCTCGTCCATGGTCTGCCCGTGACCATAGCTGATGCAACGTAGCCGAAACGTCGGGTTAATAAAGGTAACTTTATTATATAAATACATACGCGATAAGTCCCGTTAGTTATTAATAATGAGTATAAATCGTGAATCTCTTAAAACTATACGTACATCGTAGGTTATAATTAAATCAAAATCAAATTATAGTTTATTTAGGACATCAGAGAACTGTGTCCTGAAATACAGGTTTCTAAGAACGCGCTATTATTATTATATTAGCGCTAAGTTTTGTCAATAAAGATTTATTATTATAATTATTAATTATGCACGTAAATAAAAAATCACATTTCATTCATGTACTTGCCAGAGCTGGGATTCGAACCCAGGACCTCTAATAAGAAGTCGGAGGTCTTAACCACTTGGCTGTAGCCTATAATATAAATATAATTAAATAGATAAAATAAAGTACATTATCTTTCTTATTGTTAAATATAGATAGTTGTTGATTTATATAGTTACTGTAGTTGCTCTAAATTTTATACGTCAACCACCTACAGTTAGTGTATTTGGAAGCCTACCCACCCTAAGCCATAGGGCTTTGCCCTTTTTTAGGGGGTATGCAAATGCATTGTATTATGTGTTCATTTTTTGAAATAAACGTTTTATTATTATTATCGATTTACCTAAACATTAATAGGAGGTAACAGGTGCATCCCTTCAAATTAATATCCGTTATAAAATTATACACAGCGGTTGCACTGACCTATTAAATATATTTATTACGAAGTTAGTAAACTTTTTATTAAGGGAATTCACTTTTAAATAATTTTATGAACAATATATAAAAAATAATGTTTTAAATTTACGCTATTTAAGTTTTGCGCCACGGTTTTGACCTTAAAAATAGTTAGAGACAAGCTATTTTTCCTTTTCTGCACCATTATTCTTTTCTATTCTTCAGAAATTAAAGTTTAACGATTAACTTACGAAACTAAAATATCTAACACTCATTCATTTACAACTCCACTGCTGTGCTTGCTGATGAGTGATTACTAAGCCATCACTTATTAAATCCCATTTGCACTCTTGAGGTCAGATTTACACTTTTACAAAAAAACGCGTTCACGGCCATTTACCCTTGCGGGGTAGTTAGAGGTTCATGCGTCCATCTCCGCAATTGCGAAGGTAGTAATTATATGGCCACTTTAAACCCACGTGTTGACCAGATAGTCAGTACTCAATGTGACAGGTGCTAAGCCATGTTGCCATTTGTAAGCTCTAACTATTAACTGTTCGGGGAACAGGTAGCTTTCCTCACCATGTTTTCCCTCACCGTAGCATCACTTTTACCTACTATTATTACATACATACGCTTCACGACTTGTGAATACACACTCCCTTTATTATGGCGGGGTAGTCAGAGGCTTGATTGCCCATCTCCGAACTTTGGAAGGCATGTTAGGTATGAGTCAATCGAAAGCCCGCGTATCACTACATAGACAGCACCCAACGTGATAGGTAATGAACCGTATCGCCGTATATAGGCACTGACTATTACCTATCCTGAGGGATAGGCAGGTTTCCTCACGATTTTTTCCCTCACCGTTAGCGACTGTAAATATGTACGTAAATGTAAAACACATATTTAAAATTTCATTTATAGGTACATGCCATGACATTCAGAGTCGGGATTCGAACCTAGGACCTTACTCATAAGAAGTCCGAGGTATTTCCGGCTACAGCCGTTTTTTAACACTACTACTACTACTATTATTACGACGTATAATTACCGTCATTTTACATTGCATACTTTTTCTAAATATATTTTTTATTTACTCTAAGTTAACTAAGCTAACCTTAACCTTCTTTCAGGACCCTACGTCTATTAGAAGCTGGTCTGTTACCCAGGATCACCATGGCAACGACTCCAACACCGCCTAACTGCTGGAAAAGATACACACCCGCTCAACTATACCATATACACGTGCCGCTACTCTTTTTGATAGTGGTATACTGTCTAGCCTTTGTAGTAATGGTGGTTGAGAGAATTGTGTATAGTACTACTTTTGTTTGGCCTTATGTTGAGTGATATAGGATTGTAGTAGAATAAAAGAATAGCCGTTTAGTGGATATTGTATTATTATATTACATACATTTAAGTCGTATATGGTTTGTCAACAAAGTCAGCAGTTCAGTGAAAGTTGAAAATACAAATAATTATTTTCGGCTGAATATTTAGTCAATTGTGATGCCAAACTGGCTAAATATGTTTGCTTTGGGATTATATTTGGATCCTCAACGGGAACGAACCGAAGAACAATCAAGAGAAGAATTGGACCTTCGATTTCGTTTTTCTTCGGTTGTAGCTGGCAGCATTCGTGTAACCATGGCGACGGAATAACAAGAAGTACAAAAGCCTTGGCATCAGTGTTTGTACTTCAGCCGACTTAACCTTAGGGGTGAAAGGCTTAATAAAGAAAAAAAAAGTTACATACATATGTGTATTGTATATGTAATTTACGTCCTTACGGGATGCACAGAACCTCGGTCCTATTCTGTGCTCTATCCAAAACATCTCCTTGGTCACATATTAGCATAATATAGGGGTTGTGATGTCATAACATTGATGACAGGTTGATAGCCCATCGCCTAATAGATTCTATTTACACATGAAAGAACAGCAACGATCAGCAGCTAATTAGGAGATATTATCGTGTCTCCGAGGTTCTGTCCACTCCAAAATTAAGTAAGGGACGTGAATGTATAGGTATGTATATGTTGCAATAAAGTACCAATATTCACTTAACAACCTTATCAACCCGTAGAAACAGAAACTTTAAAACTCTGACTTACTCAGGTTTCACAAAAAGTTACGGTTGTAACTTTGTACGGCTTCCTCTTGGTTTCGTTTCAAAAAATGCGAAACCCTTTATGTTTTTCTTACTTTTGCATACAATAGAAAGTTTGTTGTATTGTTTATAGTACAGAACAAAATATATATATATATATATACTAGTGACCCGCTCCGGCTTTGCACGGGTATAAAATATATAGCCTACTCCACTATTTAATGGATGTTATTAGACATATAAACCTTCCTCTTGAATCACTCTATCTATTAAAAAAAACCGCATCAAAATCCGTTGCGTAGTTTCAAAGATTTAAGCATACAAAGGGACATAGGGACAAAGAAAGCGACTTTGTTTTATACTATGTAGTGATATACACACACATTGACGTCCTTTAATCCCTTTCGGGGTCGACAGAGCTTTGAGGATGTAATAATATCTCTTAAGGTCACTTTTTAGCATGTATATACAATATTGAGAACAGGTTGCAAGCCCATCACTTAATAAACTTTATTGGCCCTGAGCAGTCTTAGTTGCCTCTTAGGACATATCGGGAATAACGGCAGTAAGTTAACATTTAGGCCACAGACTAGTACTAGACAAATTATTAAACACTTTTTAGTATTAGTCGGTTGTTCTTAATTTGTTAAGAGTTACAGTTGTTTATTGAATAGTGTCTCAGTTTAAGTTAGTGAAACGAGGTGTTTGAATGCCCTATACCTAATATACCTACGAGATTTCGGATCTACTCCGTCACATTTAAAAACGGAGTGTGTATACACAAGTCGTGACGCGTATATATGTATGTATATCACAGTATAGTAGAATGATTCGAAATCCGGATCGACATTTTGGTAAAGATAATTTGCAACCTAAAACTACTCATCCCTCAAAAAAGTTCTTGTCTCACGAATATGTTTATTTTGTTCCCGTATCTCCTAACTATCGATCCTGACTATCATATTAGCGGAACAATCCTGAAATATCGCAAATAAAGCTCTCAAAGCACGATCCCTGGAGATTGAGCGATGCGATCAGATTACGTTACTCTTTGTATGATATCATGCAAAGACCTCGACAGACACAAGTCCTGCTGCTTATATGGAAACGGGAAAAGGAAATTAAAAGTGTGTTACATGGATATACTGGAATAAAATGTTGTCTAAATTAAACTATAGTAATAAATCGACGGTCATTTATTCGTTGTATTTTTTTTCGTTTTATACGAAGTTACATACATATATTCAAGCCTCCAGGTCCGCAAATGCATAAGCATAACCTGGAACGATCTGAGAAATCTTTCTTGATTCACTCACGCCCATCAACCCTCTCATTCATACTCTTCTGTTCTTCTCACTACGTATACCCGCCTTGAGAATAATGTCTCTAATTTGATCTGTATACGTTCTACACGGCCTACCCCGTCCAACTCTACCTTCTACTTTGACTCTGTAAATTCCATTCATAACCCATCCATCTCTTTCATCCATTTGCGCCATTTTCAGTCACCACATCTTCATTATACAAAGTTGAAGTGGATCGATGAGATTAAGAAGGTAGGTGATAGCTGGTAATGAGAGCTAGGAAAGATCTAGTTACATAGTAAGTCCTTAGAGAGACCTATGTCCAACAGTGGACTGCTTTAGGTTAGTTGAAATTAGATCCACTAGCAGCCATTCGAACTTCTCACTGACCGAATAGGTTAAAGATATCGTACCGCTTACATATTGTTCTGAGACTCGGAGCTTATGTTTCTCCATAAGAGACAGGCATGGTACAAACTCATTCAATATTTAAAGTTGCATAACCTGCACCCTAATGCGTCTGGAGGGTATCGCATTATTTTCCGATGCGCCACAGATGATATGCATTTGTCGGGAATATTCAATATTGCTAGTGTCTGGTGAGATTTGAATGCAATCTAAACAGATGTCTTCTTCCCGACATGTCGTAAGAATGATACAGGGAATGAAATGAAATGCTTTTTATTCAATATAAGAATCATAAAATCACTTATTGAAAATAAAAAAAAACCATTGTCACATGTAAAATTGTTAGTAAAATTAGTAAATTTTAAAAATATTTCGCCTTTCGTAGACAAAAATCCTGCAGAGAAGAAATGCCAAGAAACTCTGCAGACATTATTGTTATACGTTGGATGGTACTGAATACTTTTGAGTAAAGTATTTCACCGTGATGTTCCTTAACTTTTTTATACACATGTACACTGCCCTCCGTCAAAAATCTCTTTCGGGTGGGGCCCTGAACTTCAGAGACATAATAAATATCTCCTAGCTCCATTTTATGCATGAATATTGGGGTTTTGATGTCATATGGAACATTAGTAACAAGTCGTTAGCCCATCGGCCAATAGATTCTATTTACTCGTAGTCCTTAAGTCGCCTTCTAAGGCATCAGAAAGACCGGCAGCTAGTTAGCATTCTTTTTACATCCCAACTAGCACGAGACAAACTCTTTTTTATAAATGAATAAAGCTTCTTTAGATACTTTAAAAATTTGATAATAGTTATTTGTGTAGCATATCAACTCGGGAACACACGTCAAGTGTACGCGTAATTTAAAACAAACCACAGTAAACTAGGTTTTATCTTAAGTCAAGACTTAAATTTGAAACTTTCCCCATTTAAGGAAAGGTACAATGTCATACTTAAGCTTACTTTACGGTCACAGTTTATGCAAAGTTGTGAAAATCTTAATATTTGTGGTCATACGAAAGCTTACTTAGAAACTTTTGAATTTATTTTCTTGTATCATACTTTTTACCCACTAACATACATATGTCCCCGCCATTGCACCTCTTTCGAGATAAAACTTCACATCCTTTAATTCGTTTTGGTGTGGACAGAACTACGGAGACACGATAAAATCTCGAGAACACTTTTAGCTTGAATATTGCTGTTGCAATGTCAAATGGAACATTGGAGACAGATTACCAGTTCATCGCCCAATAGAGTCCCAAAGTCTCTTAGACACCTCATAAGACATGCCGGAAAGAATGGCAGCTGGTTAACACTCTTCTCTCGTTCTACAAGATAAAATGTATTGCATAAATATCAGATTAACTGTATTAATCTCAATTTGCTAGTCTATAGCCCTACAAATGTCTTGCCTAATTTGTCTGCTATACCATGCCTTAAAGAAACACAGCTAGTCTGTCTATATACCCAGACAAGAAAGAGACCAAGCAATTTCCTAGGTACAACACAAGTCTAAGGCAGCGGTCTCATTTGTATTAACATCGCCTTTACAAGCAAAATAAACGCTCAGGAAACCCATTCCAATGTCAGAAAGTATAACGAGCCATTGCGAGTAAAAAGGGAAGTCTTAAGCAAATTGAAACTTGGTACCGACTGCTATTGGAACACTCAAAGTGTATCGATGCAGTACTGAACTTTCTTTCTTTCTTACTGTGCAGGGAAAAAGTAAAAAGCGATTCTGCGAAGAAAGGATTCTGTACTTTGATTCACAGTCTATTGTTTACCGAATACTACGAAGTAATAGAGTTCTAGTGCGAATACTAATAGTGCTAGTCTAGGGTGTAAAGGAATGCTAACTAGCTGACATTCTACTACGACTAAGGGGAATCTTTTGGTAGATGTACTAGCAACCTGTTACCAATGTTCTATTGTAACTTTATAACTCCAAAATTCTTGCTTAAAATTGACCTAGGTGGTGTTATGAGTTATGTTGAAAGAGATTAAAGTACGGGAATATATACGTATTTAATGACTAAGGTGATTTAACCCAAAAGGGATAGAAATTATGATGTGCATATATCTAAATAGAAACGTATATGCATGTGTGATTATCTAACAAGTTTTGGATTTACTTCCGTGTTCATTAATGCACAAACACGCCCTAAATCGCTTAAGTCAAGGATGCTCATTAACATTTACGACTCTGACATTGCAAACTGATCCCTAAAAGTAAAGAGCCAATCTATACAAAGATTTCTCCTTGTACCGATATTCAAGAGTCAAAGAAAGCAATCTAGTAAGAGAAACTGCAATGGGTATATATTATTGAGTCTATGAATGTAGAATTTACATATACATACATAATCACGTTATACATCACGTCAGTACTCTACATAGGAGTTGGTAGATATCACAGAGCTCTCGTTTGTGGATCCCCATTTGTCTCGATGCTGATAAACCACTTTCCCTTCATTGACATCCAGGCACCTCCTAATATACATTCGGCGGTTATAGCGCTTATAGTACTTCTTAGGTTATTAATTTTTAAATATAATAAACATGGACACGATAAATGCTCTGATGGACTTTTAATCACCTTAAGTTCGGGACAAAGAAGAAACAAGTTTAGAAATAACAGTGACTGTATCGTATGAAGTAAAATATAATATACTATTACCTATTCCGCATATCGTAAGAGGCAACTAAGGATCTAGGGGTCAATGGAATCTACTAGGTGATAGGCTAGCAGCCTTTTATTATCTTATCACTTGACGACCTCCGTGGCGCGATCGGTTAGACACCTAAACGCTAATCGTGAAGTCCCAGGTTCGATTCCCGGTGGAGGCAGAGTTTAGAACTACGCTTTTTTACTGCTTCCCAGTCTGGTCGTTGATTATATATGCTATATATGTATTTATCTATATATAATATGTATACATTTCTTAAATATACGTTGACTAAGTACCCTTAACACAAGTCTTAAATGTACTTACCAAGGGGTTAGTTCAATTGGTGTAATAATGTCCAAATATTATTATCACCCATTCCATTCTGTTATTCCTTAGTCGGGAAGATCGGCTGCTAGTAGCTTTCTTACCTACGTCTAGCTAGCAAAGGACAATTTTATTTCCCATTCAGACACAATTCGAACCCGGAAGTTTTACCAACCACCGAATTACATAATACGACCCTTCTGAACAATTTGAGAACTATTCCCACTACTGCCCTTCATACTATTCGTCTCAATATCGGACAGCGGTTTAGCGGTCTACCACAGGAATTTCAATATGTTACATCGGCTGAAAGCAGACATTCGAGGTCCCAGCTCAATGTCGCCTTTGTATTCTGACCTTGTATTAGCGTTATTTTTGGATAAAAATCAACATTAAGTATTACGAGTAAATCTTTCATTATTTACTAACAAGTATAAATATTGAGATATTCTACTCAAGGCAGGTGTACGTAGTGTGAATAACAGAAGAGCATGTATGAGAAGGTTAATAGGTGTGAGTGAAGCAACAAATTTGTCAGGATGGTTCCAGGTGAATTTTCAATTTTAATGATTATGTGTAAGCATGTGTTATAATAATAGACTTGGTTATCGCATTAGAAATTTCTGTAATGGTATTTTTTTAAGTTTTAGATGAATAATAAATAATTTAGATGAAACCGTTTGTGTTTTCATTCTGACAATTGTGTACTTAGACCTTATTTGCTTTATCTATCCAAAGATCACTTCATGGCTGAGGCATAGGGATTAATTACGAGGCGTATGTAGCTAAATCGATTTTAAGAAAAGTGGATGTATAAATACGAGTACACGTGATCAAAGTGTGTTTGTTGATTTAGAATAATAAGAAAAACAAGTTAATAATTTTTCAGTTACTGTATTTTCTAAAAGGAATACACCATACAATGTATAGACATAAATTACGTTTAGATAAGTAGGCATATACGAAGAAACAATGACATCCTTTAGGCTAAAAAAATACTGTTAGGATAAAATTTACAAAATCTCAAAACATTCACGTATATAATCTAAATTAGAATTTTAAATAAATTAATAAAATCTTAAACGTAAAACTTCGGGTAACGAATTTTGGCAAAACTAAAATTATATTTACAAACAACTTGACTAAATATGACATTTTGCTTTCAATAAACACGTAAACTTTGAAACCTACGTACATTTACGAAACACCGCAAAACTAAAACCATAAGGACTTGAGTTCCCTTACGTAAATATACAAAAACTACTGTCATTAAAAAAGAATATAGAATTGTTTATAAATGATTAAATCTTGGAGTACATTTTGAGTAAGTGAGCATGAAATTACATGAAAAGTAAAACTTTATATCGACAATTGACCATTGTTATGGAAATCCATGTAACATAAACAAAGCTAGATTTTTAAATCATAAAAATCTGTTTTCGCAGTCATGAGCCATTGTATTTAAATAATATCAGTACATTTCTGTATTCGATCAAAATCCATTACGACAATTCCATTTAGGTAAGTACTAAATCATTAATGTATTTATTGTTATAATCCTCTGTTTAATAAAATTGAGCCCGAAAATATTTTTATTAAGAACAAAATGACAACCATAGTGTAACTTACTATTTGACAATTTTGTTTTTAAAATAATATTGAAATAATTGTAATAAAGAAGCTGAGTGCTTAGCTTAGATTATTACCTAATTATATTAAAATGTTATCACAAATCTTACTCAACATGCATTATTTTGTCGTTAACTTTATAATCTTATTTTCTTATATCAGAGCCGATTCAATTACCCAATAAAAGTATCAAAGTAACAAAACTCTGTAAATATTTCATAAAGTGTTTCAAAATGGGGCCTTACAGTCTGTCTAATATCCAAGTGCTATATAAATAGTGAGGGGTTACTCAAATCCCTTATTTTGTCGTACACGTTCGTCCTTAAATCCTCATGTAAGTGACATTGAACTGTATTTGTATTAAAAGCAGTCTTTACAAATCTAATACTAGATAACCACTTACTAGGGTCGTTATATTAGCACGTCCTAAATATAGAAAATGTACCTAAAATGGCTACAAAAATGTAAAATTAGACACCACACACATTTTAGTTCTATTTCAAAATGGAATGAGAAAATATGCAATATTTTGGTCCTGCAAACACGTACAGTTGTCAAAAATCAATGTGTACAAAATGAAGAAATTTCGTTGAACAATTTTCAGCTAAATCATACATAAACTTGTCTTAATTTACTTTCGTTCACTTACAATCACGTCATTTCCCAAATAGCAGCCCGTCATGAGCAATCCGTTCAATAATGAATGAGCAACATTCGAATCCGTTCAGTCAATGCCATCAACAACTAACTTCTTTTGAAAAAGAAGAGTTTTGATGACCACACCTTTATTTTCTCCCAATACAAGGGGAAACAAATTTCATTCCTTTTTGACACATATTCGTGCTTAATACACATCTTTCCTTCATCAATTAAATATTCCAAAATCGCTCTTAGCTTCAGAAATGTGATGCAAAATTTCATTCATTCATTCTACGAGATAGACCAATCATAGTCCTAAATCACACGTGAATCTATTCATTCATTTCATTCACTCATTCAATGCTTCTGTCTTTCCCTCGAATCTTCCCTCGCGATTCCTCTGGGGGGCGAGTCTCTACCTTTATGTGCCTTCGCTGACTTCCTCGACCTTTTGAACTTAGCGACGTCATCACCAAATACGTCTCCGGTTCTTAAGGCTGAGATCAGATCATCAAATTCGCCTTTCTGGCCGTTTGTCAGAGTGCCGTCTCGGGAACTATCTCCGTTGTGGCCGTTGCAGTCTGTTGTGCCGTTGGATTTCTTCAGACCGAGGGATTTGCTTACTGAGCTCAGGAGACTCGAGGCTTGCTTGCGTTCCATTGTACGTTTTTTGAGCTGCGGAATAAATAATTACCTTAGTGAACTGAACATGATAATGAATGTTACTTAGTAATAGCTGAACTGAACATGAAATTCAAATACTTTTGTGCCGGTTTTTGGGAGTTAAATAACATAAACCCAAAAACAAAACACATCTCGAAGTCTAATGCTACGTATACAAAGATTGAAGTAATAAATTGTAGGCACCAATGTACATAATGCCATAATTGGTCATATAATTAAATATCCTCGAAGTCCTAATAATATTACCACTACACTAAGCTGTATAACATGTCATCATTAGATAAAAACGAGTTCTTTATGCCTTGAAATTTCCACCTTTCGATGATACTATACTAGACAACTTTGGATACTTTACTGGACTACACCTAAGCCTACTATTCTGTATTTTCCACGTACACCTAAGCCCTTATTACCTCTTGCTCATGCCTCGTCCGGCGTTCCTCCTCGTCCCTCCTCCGCCTAGCAGCGTCGCACTCCGCCCTCGCATCGGCTAACTGGGTTAGGAACACGTCCAAGGCTCCGAACAGGGTTTCTGGTGACGCCGATGGTTCTTCACCGAAAGCGTGAGCGCAGGACTCTAGCCTTGATTTCATGTCCTGTTAGAAAAGAGTATATTATGTTGAAGATGTTTATTATTTAGTAACAAATAAAAGAACAATAAAAATTCTTGAAATAAGGTAATGAGAATATACCTGTATATTGTATATCTCGCTGGAAGCTAGTTTAAGTTTTGAGATTGAGTGAATAGTAGGTTCGATTTACACATTGCATATTCCGGTATATATCACATCCATTAATAAAAGGGATTTAGTTATTCATTAATAATTTAGAGCGATAACTAATCCTATTTTGTAATATGTCGTATCAATTTCAATTGGTAAATAAAGGTTTAATGATTCACAATTATCATAATAATACTTAAAAATCATTAAACATATCTCAGGCTTCTTATCTTCTTCTTATCTTAGATTATATACCACATACAACTGCCACATTTACTACTTCAAGTTTCTCATTCCCCATCCCCTACATACCTGAAACAGGTCCTCCAGCTGGGTAAACGTGCACACAGCATGGGCATGGAAGTCCCTCATCACTGGCACGAACATGTCATGTGGTGATACGGGGGCTGGTAGTGACCCGTGGTATTCCAGTTCCTTGGACACTTCTCTCAGTCCCGTCTTAAGGGAGGTCACGTCTTTCTCTAGCTGGTCAAGACACACTTTGGCTGCCGCTCTAACGTGGGGTAGGTCTTCTTCTAGGAGTAATATGTCTTTGAACTGTAATGGGGAAAATATTAACATTTATATTCTGAGACTACTTTGAAGTTTAATCTAATAGAAGTAGCTATTTTTGGAACCAATTAAATTCACAAGTTTAATGTATAATCACTGTTAATGTTTTAAGAATTTCTAATGTTAGGTTAATTGGACTTGCAGACATAAATACGGAGTTTAACTCAACAACGAGTTTCACGCGGGCTTCGAGTGATCCATACCTAACAAGCCTTCGAAATTTCGAAGATGGGCACTGAAGCCTCTGACTACCACGCCACAATAAAAAAGGGAGTGTGTTTACACCAGACGTAAAGCGTATGTTTATGTTTTTTACTCAATAAAAATACCTATGTACATATAATAATTCTATAGTAAATAATATACTTATTTAAAAGCATACCTGACTCTCCATCATCTCAACGAGGTAGTGCAGCAGAGTGGTGTTCCTTGAGACGCTGGATTTGGTGTCGGCGAGCTTGCTCAGCGACGACAGCCGGAAACCGGAAGCGTTGCCTCGAGCTCCCCTGTTAACATAACAGATTGAATTGATGTATTGTCCCTTAGTTTTATTGTAACCTAGTGGTAGGGAGAAGTGTCGAGTTTTGAACTTTATTACACAAAAATAATGTAAAGAATTGATTTAATGCTAAAAGTACTGTTGACAACAATTTTAACCATACTTTCCAATCTAATATTCATCAACTCCCTTTTCAGTTCCTCCTTAACTTATCTTTCACGATATAACAAGAAAAACTATTAAACAAGTACTACTTTCTGAAAAACCTTTCCTAATAATAAGTATGTATTAAACTATAGGTTCTATCTAACCATTAATAAACTACCTCGGAATTGCAGATAAAAACTTCTAAACCATGCAATATACAATAGTGTATGGACCACATTATCCACCAAAAGACCTCCTGCAATAGAAAATAGTCCTCAATTCTAAATCGTATTACCTGTTCATATAATTTCCAAGAGCCAGCACGATCTCCAACAGAGTCCTAAGGCGTCTTGACCTTGTGAGGTCCCGTGAGGCCCTTAGTACAGCCTGTGCCCTGGCTGTTGCTTCGGCTGAGGCGGTAGTGAAACGTTTCTTGAAGAGAAGAGCTCTCACACGTTGTGGGTAGTGGGGTATCCTGGAAGGTTAAAAGTGGTCTAAATTGTGGATTTGTATATGGAGGGGTATCGATGTAAATGTTTGCCAGAATCGAGAAAACTTATATCATGTATGCACACAAGTTTACTAAACGCTTCTTACTTTTTCCATTAGTAGACAATGTATACATACACATACATTCTTGTCATTTCACGTCCTTTAATCCCTTTCGGGGTGGACAGAACCTAGGATATTATATCTCCTAGGTCACTTAGCGTGAATATAGGGATTGCGATGCTATAATGAAACATTAGTTGCCCATCACCCAACACAGATTCAATCGACCCCAGTCTCTTAGTCGACTCCTACGACATGCCAGGGAGAACAGCAGCTAGTTAACATTCTTTTTACAACCTATTTAATAGCTTTTTACTAGCACAGAAACATGAATAACTTTGTGTTATACATCACCTCATCACCCATGTACGAATTTATCCCTGGGTCGGAAATTAAGGAATATCTTTGATAAAACTAGTTAGAAAACTTCTTTCTCAGTCTTTTAAACATTGAAAAGACACAATGAAGGCAACTTATATCATCCTATTTCCAAACCATAACTTATAATAATACAAAGAAGGTAACTTATATCATGCTATTTTCAGACTTTAACTTACTAGCGACCCGCTCCGGCTTCGCACGGGTATACAATATATAGCCTACTCCACTATTTAATGAATGTTATTATACATATAAACCTTCCTCTTGAATCACTTTATCTATTAAAAACAACCACATCAAAATCCGTTGCGTAGTTTCAAAGATTTAAGCATACAAAGGGACATAGGGACAGAGAAAGCGACTTTGTTTTATACTATGTAGTGCTAATTCTCAAAGAGCACTCACTTAGATATCTCATAGAGGAACCGGTCAGCCCTCGCCATGCTGTCCAGCTCATCCTGGTGCTCGTCCAGCAGAGCCGCCTCCTCTGCGCTGGGTGTGAACTTGAGCAGCTGTTCCACCATGTCTATGGGCAGCTGCTCACCTGGGTCCATGCGGAGGATTGTTCTGGAAAAGGGTGTTAGTGTTAAGGTACTGGCGGAATATCAGCGCTGTGTAGATGCTGAAAAAGTTCCTCTTTCACTGTATGATACTAATTGGGATAATAATTTGTATCATGTTTTTTCTCATTGTATTTGTAACCTGTTATGACGTTCAGAGAAAAAGACAATAGATGAAACAGTTATTTTTGTATTTATATTCTATGGTAGCTTGAACATTTTGAAACTTGACTATGCTCTTACGTTATAATGTACGTTATTTGCCCTCAATATCTATTACGACTATGTCTTTTGTGTATAACTACTTAAATGTATCAAAGACTGTATTACGATCGTAAATACATATAAATCATAAAACTATTAAAGCATTAGTTAAACACTTACTGGCATATCTCTTCATCACTCATCTTCAGTTTGGAGAGAAGGATGGTGCAGTTCTGCGCACGGCGACCGTCTATCACGGAGAGAATCTTAGTGCGAGGCTTCGATCCCAACTGGCGAAGATCTTCCACTGACCCTTCATTCTAAAATGGTAAAGGAATGTTTAGTCTAAGGTAATAAGTTATTTTGTTAATTTTGTTAACTGATATAATAAACCAGGTTTTGATAATTGCACACCAGTTAACGTGCAAAATATATATTTAGCACATCATGATATTTAGTACGTTGGAGAGTCAAGCTGGAAATAGGGTGTTAAACAGTTTTTGGGTATTTAAAATGGAGATAAACGTATCTTTTTTATTAATTAATATCAAACACCGATTATACTATGACCTGCATTAGTATTGTACAAATTTTCTTCTGCATTTTTGTATGCGATTTGAAACAAATCATTTCCATGTTAGAGGGATCTATTTCAGCTATGGAAACTAGTTCATAGGAATTAAAACCAATGATTTTATGGGTCGGGTATACACAGCTTACTTTTAAAAGAGAATAATTCTTCTTGATTGTCGCTGTTGCTATGCTAGAAGCACGGTGGAACTAAAGAAAGTAACAAAATAAATGTAATCACCGAAAATATATACGAAGAAAAATAACAAATAATTTACAAAAGATACAAATTACCAGTCTAAGTTGTAAACATCAATAGGTACTTTTAAATGTCCAAAGGAGAGGCAAATGCATAAAAATCAGTCTATGAGATCCGAGACAGGTTTGATAATACTTTTTTCTTAATTGGTATAATTGAGTGCTTACTTCATACATATTTATTTTTTTATTTAACGCTTATGATACATCCGTTCGCCTTTAACACACCATTTAACTATTTTGATACATGTTTCAACCTATTATCCAATAAATTCCAGCCTTAATCCCTCTACAACATAACAACTCTCACCTGAACTCCATTCTTCTGATAAGCACAGAACATCTTATCAATGACATTCAAGTTCATCGTATTATACAGCTTCGTATCATCCAACTCTTGCCATATAGTGCCATGCAACTTGGTATCAGGCAGTTTACTCCAGTTGAAGCTCTTGAGGGGGTTTCCTGGCCTGGGGATGTTTTTCTTGGGCCTGGGAGCTGGTGGGGGCAGTGGGGCGTTCGGAGTAGGGGGGATGGGCACTGGTGGGGCGGGGGGGATTGGTACGTTGCAAGGCGGAGGCGGCGGTGGTGGGATTGAGGTCTCGATTACGGCGGATTTTAGGTTGCTGACCTGTGAAGAAAAAGGTTAAGGATTAGTGTTTATACTGTTTCTGCGAATCATTGCTTTCTTTTTAAAGTATAATGTACGCTATGTTATTATATTTATACGTTGTTTATGTGTTATACAACAAGATTTCATTAGTGAAAACTAGTTAACACGCACTGAATTATTTTAAACTGTAACCTTTGAAACTTACAAAAGTAGTAATATGTGTGTGTGTTAGTAATAATGATAACTTACTTTAGCGTCATCCGGTATGCTTCCTTCGCTGACCAGTTTCTCATAACGAGACCTTTCCACACGCTCTTGGTTCAACTGAAAATACAATAAACATTAAAAATTTGCCGTTTTGGCACATGGCTTCGGCCATATAATTCGCTACAGAATATTCTTTGTTTGATTCATAACTGCAGCTGCATTTGAAGATATTTTTACATCACTGCAATATTATTATATAATATTGCAGTGATATATTATTATTTCACAGCTCAATCTTATGATAAAAACAACATCGTTAGCACTTGCTAGTTTTTCGATCTATAAGTCGCAACGCTGATATTATGTCAGAACCATAAATGTATATTGAGAGTTGGGCTGGTCACGTACGCAGTAGGACTGATGGTCGCTGGAGAAAAAAAAGTCCAAGAGTCCGTCTCAGTAAACGTAGTGTGGGGCGCCCCCCGGCAAGGTGGGAAGACGACCTGCGCAGGTTGGCCGGTATCGAATGGATGCGAACGGCCACTGACAGGGAGAAGTGGCGTCATTTGGGGAGGCCTATGTCCAACAGTGGATTCATACCAGCTGATGATGATGATAAATGTATATGCTACATACCTGTTGCTCCAACTGCAGCGCCCTGTAGGCTGCGGCGCGGGCTCTCTCCGTGCACTCCATATGCGCTGCAGTCTCTTTCTCCAATCTCTCTTTGAGACGCACCATGTTGGACTCTGACTCTTCTTTCTCTTGTTGCTGCTGGTCTAGTTGCTTTTCCTGTAAAAAGATATGATGTAGGTATATTTTTAAAGTGAAGGCTCTTTGAGGTTAATTTGTAGATTTTCTTAAGCCCCCCGTTTATCTTTAACTATTTTTAGAACTTGGTAAAATTGATTTTTTGTTGATCTTTATAGCTATTTAGATCAGTATATTGTAAGGAAGACTTTGAGAAAATTTCAATATATTGGACGACAGGCAGACAACCTGTCATTGATGTTCCGTTTTGATTCCCCTTTATTCTCGAGAATTCTGATCAAGTTGACCTTGTAGAAATAAATTTTCCAAGTTCCTATCCTATATATATATATATATATATATATATATATATATATATATATATATAGTACGCACCCCTGCATATTTTTTTAAAAGAATTAAAGTGATTCAGATATAGTAAAGTTCCAAATTTTAATTCATTATGATTATAATTGATTACCTTCTTAGCCAGCTCAGTAGCCAGGTCCACATTCTCTTTCTCGAGGGTCTCAGCCTTGCTCCTGGCTTCCAACAGTTCCTCCTCCTTAGCTAGAAGGTGCACTATCTCGCTCACGTTTATCTCCAGGGGAGCTGCGTCTGGGTTGTATACCTGGAAGTAGTTTAGATCGTGTGAATGGTTTGTATAGGGTTCATAAGGTAGAAAGATATATAAACTCTTCGCTGTAGGAATAGAGATAGTAAGAAGGCTTGGTAGGTAACATATGAAGCATTGCTGACATATTACTCTTTGGCGGATGAACAATTAGAATTAATAAATATATTGAGGTAAATTAGCACTACTGGACACCGCTGGAAGGAGCTTGAGGACTTGGCCTTTGATAGAGTGAAATTGAGCTCATTGCTGTGAGTCCATATTTAGAACACAAAGGAGAGAGAAAGCAAATTAAGATAATGATTACGGATTTACTGATATATTATATTGATTACATTAGTGGCGCATATTTGGTAGAGGTAGAATGTCATAACTTTACTTACGTATACTTACATATATAGAGTATTATCTACCTACACCACTACCACTACCTTATCTCTTCCATCCCTTTCCAATACCCTCAATAACTTTTACATTCCCACCCTCACCTACGGACACGGTATCGAATAGAAAGTATCGATACAGTACTCATGAGTAGTATCGATAAAAAAGTATCGTACTTGTAAAAGAATCGACACAATAGTATCGATACCTCAAAGTATCGAGTACTTTTATCAGGCAAGGGCCAGTGGCCTACCTACGCCTTATTTACGTCAGTTTGTCAATGTTAGTCAGTAAGCATCTATACCTTCATTCAGACGTAAAATCAGGGCCCTTACTCCACTAATTCATTTTAGCCACAATATTACTTCAGTATCGATATTGTGGCACTTCAGTGGCCGTAATTTGACACTTTTGGCACTCCACTAACAAATTTTGGCCACTGAGGGGCTATCGAACTACATCTGCGTCTGAAGTACAAAAAAAGCTACTCCACTAACCAAACGTCAGTCAATGTCAGTTCAATATCCTTATATTTCGTACTCCACTATTGACATTTGCATACTTGAGTGGCTACTGAAGTGCCACTGAAGTACCACTGACTCGCTATTGAGGCACAAGTGTGGCTGTCAAAATATTAGCAGAGTGCCACTTTTACGGCCGAGACGCAGAAGTATCGCTATAGCGACGCAGTTGAGTGGCTGTCAAAGTTAATTAGTGGAGTAAGGGCCCAGAGAGTAAACAAAAACAAGGGCCTCACCTTGCCATAGCTGGCGCTGACGTCACTCCGGTCGTCGGAGGGGTGCACGTCCTGCGAGGAGGTGGAGCGACTGCAGCCGCCTCCTTGCTGCAGCACGATCTGCTGCGCCACCCGGTCCAGCAGCAGCCAGTGTTGGGAGTGCGGGTTGTACTCCACTGGAATGGAATGGTCAGGGTTAGGCTAAGGACTTACTCGCGTGATGTAATGCTCACGCAGATCCCACGACCCCGCCGAGTAGGGCGCCCCGGAGGACACCGTCAGGTTTTAGTCGGTTCGTGTCCGACATAACCGTCTGGCTCCCCAGGGCCGGACGGGTATCCGTGGGGATTTCCTGACGTTAAAAAAAAAGGCTAAGGACTCACGAAGCGGTTTTCAGCCGCGCCCGCCGTGGTTGCGGGCCCGTTGTATAGTACCGATATTTATGTAAAAAATGAAAGCACATTTTACGACGCGTTTTACGCCCGCATTTGCGATTGTTTGTGGCTCCCGCTACGCCACTGAAAATTTCACGAAATATATACATTCACCTTCTTTAATCCCTGTCAGGGTAGACAGAAACTTTGGGATATAATAGCTCGTAGGTCACTTTCATTAATATATATAGAGGTTGTGATGTATTTTGGAACATTGGTAACAGGTTGCTAGCCTATCGATTCTAATTACTCTTAATCCTATGGTCGCCCGTTTAGACATAACTTAAGAACTTATAGACCTAATACGGATGAACGGCAGCTAGTTAGCCTTCTTGTTATGTCCCATACTAGGACATGACCATCACTCTACTAATCTGTTATAAAAAACAAGAAAGTATAGTAAAGCTTTTTTGATCTAGAAGCTGATCATTTCATAAATAAACAAATAAGGTCTTTGATTAATTATTGTGATCAAATGTTCTCTAGAACTCTATGTTCAGTCCTCAATAAACCTTACTAGTGATTTAATTGTATTATTAATCAAATTACATTAATAGTTTTATCCATCAACTTTAATAACACACGCCTTCAGCTACTCAAAACTTACATTAGAATAAACAAATATAACACTCACATGGCAACAGCAACAAATGTTGCAGCAAAGACAACAAATGCGGGTAGGCGGCTGTATGGCTCAGTTTCCTGCGCAACAGTTCAAACATGGCGGACGCGCTCTTGGTGTCAACGTGCTCCTTGTCAAACCTCCTTGCTAGTTCCTTCTCGTCCTCGTTCCGAACCATTTCGAAGAAGTCGATGTGTCGATCTAACGTTTCGTTCTCGTATTTTCGCAGCTTTTCGATTACTGAAATTATAGTATGGAGAATTAATACAAGGAGGGTTTCTGACGCTTTTTAAGTCAGTTTTGAATTAATTGTTATTGACCTTTAGGGGTTTAGAGATATTGGTTTGTGTAAAGTGATTTTTACGTCGATACATGCCAGTAAAAAGGTGAGATTAAATAATCCAAAAAAATGTAAGAAAATTGAAGAATAAATTAGTTATTTCGCATTTGATCGCTCGGGGCATATAATTGGACCCCAACAGTTACCCAGTTATAAATAGCATTGAAAAATCAGGGCTATTGGGGATATGTAATGCTTACCATCATATGTTTAATGTGCATATGTAAGCAACAAAACCACATATTCCAAAACTCTTACCAGGCTGCAGTCCCAGCATCAGAAACTCGTATCTCAAGTGGAGTCTGAACTCCAAGCTCTCTTCGCCAGCCCCATAATTGAGGACTGCGTTGATGAAGGACATGATGGCAGTCTTCAGGCTCAGGTCGTCTCTGTATGGTCCCGTTGAACGGTCGAGTTCGTTCACTATGCCTTGGAACCGGACTCGCTCGGACGCGTATTTCTGGTAGTGGACCATTGCTTCTAATACCTGTGGGAGAAAAGGGTAGGTTGGTAATACATGCAAATGTATTTTGATGACTGTCCTTGATAAAGTGGTAAATGGAAGAATAGGTTAGAAACGTTTTCATTCACTTGTAGTTTAACAAAAATCGATATTCAAAAATTACAGTTAACTTCATGCAAAAAAAAATGTTCAATAAATTTATTTGCAATCCTTTCAAGACAGGGGCTTTAGACACTTTATTCTGAGGTGATTTTAAGTTAACCTACGTTGCACAAGTTATCTATTATACAACGCTGCAGATAGTTGCATGTCATTGAGTAAAGGCGCTATCCATTGAACTTGACTTAATTCCTGTTATCCCTTAGCAGGGATATAGAATATTACTATCCATTGAAGAACAGACAAAATTTCTTTATTAATTTTCTACATCGTAAAAGTGTTTTGCTTCGTTCGGGACGTAGAGACGTAAATATATGTATGTATATAAAGACATTTAAATACAGTATATTTTAGGACCACTTTTCCCTCGGTTATGTTTAATTGTTATGTTGGAAATTACCTTCTTATGTCCTCCTGGCACGAGGCACACTGCACCTAGTATCTCGAGTGCAGCCACCTTGGTCTTGGTGTTCTCTGTGTCCAGAGACTGTGCTATCAGGTCGATACTCGTCGGGTGGGCCAGTACATGGGCTCTGCCGGTCTGTAATACATTGTGGATGATAAATTATAGTACATATGTATAGAGAAAAATTGCCTTCGATAAAAGGTTCAAACAAAACGTCGGGTTAATAAAGGTAACTTTATTATATAAAAACATACCCGCTAGTTATTAATCAAAAGGTTCAATACGCAAGAAAAATTGTCTACCTGCAGAAATATACATACATAGATACACATCACGCCTGATTCCCTGTAGAGGGCTAGGGAGAGATCACGGAACCCCATCTGTCCCGATCCAGGCCACTTTCGCTTCATACTTTTTTGTAACTTACATTGCGACACTCATACATCTTCTCATACTCACTCGGCGGTTATAGGTACTCCTAACGTCACCCTTTTCAATATAGCGTCTATCTAACTGTCATATGTCTGCAGGAATATGTTTTCGAGGTTTTAGCAATTGTAGCTGATTTAAACCGCAACAAATGTACAATGCGTCTATAATTTTGAAAGTGGTAGTAGGGTGATATATGTCGGCATACGGTGGCATGGTGAACTGTGTTTATTAACTATACCTATTATAATTTACCAACTTATTGACTATACCTATTAATATCCCGGATAATCGTCAAATTTTAACACAATCAAAGGCAAAATATCAGGAAAGAAAATACCATATACCTGATTCATCTAACGTATCAATGTAGAAAACAATGTTCTCAAATCCAAAACCCCAACACCTAAATCAGGTCAAAACCCAGCACCATACTCACAGAGTTATTCATAAGCGCCTTGATAGCAGCGATAAGGTTGTGCCTCGTGGTGGCGTCACAGCGTGGAGCCTTCTGCAGTGCCTCTAGCAACGCAGTCAGCCCTCCGAGCTTGGTGAACCGGAGGACGAAGCTGTGGGCCCTGGTCCTCAAGGCGGTCTTGAGAGCCTCCACCAGGCCGGCCGCTTCGCAGGTCATCTTCTTGTCAGAGGAGGCGAAGGTCTGCAATGGAGAGGAGTGGGGGTTGGTTGTTGGTTGTGATGAAATTATACGTACATTATACGTATATATCAGACAATGGTTTAAGGTTTAGAAATGTTGTACTTAGACATGACTATTAACTTGAATAATACAGAACAAAATTTGAAAGTTTGACAAAGATAAAAGAAACCGGGAAAATGGCAATATGTTCATTAGGTTTCGGAATAGTTGTGAATTGGGAAAACATTCTAAATTAGTACGTTTTGTTATTCAGCAAAAATATTAAAAATTACCTTCCTCCTAAATCTAAAGTATGCTTTAATAGTTAGATGGAATACTGAATACGCAAGGTGTGAAATATAGCTGTATAATAATCTACTTTATGTATGCACTTACCCAAATATAATTACAAGTTAAATATCATGAGTTCAATCCTTGAACTTATAAATTTAAACACTAATCGACACTTTAATATTACTCCATCATTTAACTCGTGATTACAATGCCAAAACCTAATCAACACTGAAATTATCTTAATAATTATATCGCACATACAAAATGTCTATTAATACTTGATTAATTAATTCTGATTTCTAAGATAAACGTTACGAGTTTAATCTTCCATATGGAATGAGCAAATGCAATAAGTATCTAGCTAAAATAACATATGTTACTCTTGTTAATTATGATAATAATGATCTAATTGCATGGGAATGCCCGCATCCAAACAATGGTCCTTACGTCAATAAATAAAATATATACAAAATTTTATTTATAATTAGATAAACTTAGCTCGTCATATTTTTTGTTGTTCATAGGAAACCCATGAGTTTGAGTTATTTACATTGTTCTATTTATAAAGGGTAAATACATTTATTTTTGATCATCAACGTATAAATACTACACATACCTTACAAATTAACTGTGATATAAAGTGTAGTGTAGTAGTAGTAATACCTAAGTAAGTTAGGTTACGATTTTAAATAGTAGACTGTTGATTTTAACTAGTGTGTTTTATAATTTTCGAAATATAAACAATAGTTTAGTTTATAAACATTTAAAAGGGTTTTCAAAGTACATTTACATTTGCAACATTCGTGATTGTTAGTAAAAATATAAACTAAACAAGATAGATAGACTATATAATAACATATACATTCACATTCTTTAAACCCATTCGGGGTGGACAGAACCTCGAAGATATAATATCTTCTAAGTCACGTTTTAGCATGAATATTGAATGGGTTGCGATGTCATAACAAAACATTGGTGACAAATTGCAAGTCCATGGTCCAATAGATTCCATTTATCGCCTCCTACGACATGCCTGAACATGAAGACCTGCAGCTAGTTAGCATTCTTTTTACGTCCCAGACAGCATGGAACCAGACCAGACTACACTACACTATATAAGTCTATGAATACTACTACATACACATACATACACATCACGCCTGATTCCCTGTAGAGGGGTAGGCAGAGATCACGGATTCCCTTTGTCCCGATCCTGACAGACCACTTTCGCTTCATTGACATTCATACATCGTCTCATACACTCTTGGCGGTTATAGGTACTCCTAACGTCACCATTTTTCAATATAGCGTCTATCTGACTGTTATTGTCTTATTAGACTACTCTAGACTATGACTTACATCAGCTATCTCGTTCAAGGCCCGTATATAGTCTTCCACCTGAGGCGACATGGTGAGAGGGGCTGATTGACCTTGTGGTGGCCTCCTGCTGCAGTAGATCTGCCACTTCTTAGCTGGTGGAAGTTCCATCATGGCTGCCTTGTTGACGGCTGTCAAGTCCAACTCTTCCTGCGGAGAAGATGAAGGAAGATTTTAGAGAGGGTTGAATGGAAAGTCTTGTTTGGTATCAAAAAATTACAGGTCTAAATCACGATGAACTATTTGAAACAAACAAGTTTTTTTATCGTAACTAATGTTATTGTCAATCCAGTTTAACATACATACATACCTACACATCACGCCTGACTCAAGTTTAAATTATTACAAAATGATAGTTATTTCAAATTCATAAAAAGTCTATAAAAGAGGGTACGAGTTTCGATAATCGATACAGAATACTTTAGTAATCCACCAAAAGATTGACATGTAATCAACATAGCATCAACAGTCCTTAACACTCTTACATCACGTCTTGGAAAATACTTATGGTAAGAAATATATTATGGTATGAAAATAATCACATATTCTAGCCTTAAACCGACATGGTACAAAAAACTAAATATCATTACCATCTTAAACCAATTGTCACTTTCATTAATAGTTCGTTATTCAAGTAAACCACTATATCGTTAACTTCTTCACAGTGTATTTACAAACTGTAAACCACAAAAACTACACTTCAGTTACACTCAACAATACTTTAAAATCTTTAAGTTTCTTAGTATATTCTAAACTAAACTTGTCACCCATAATGTAACCACGTTAAAAGTAAACTAAGGTTAAAACTGAAATGCACCAGGCAGTGTGTCACACTCATAATGAATCTCTCAGTGATTTCATTCTCACGAGATTTCTGATGCACTCCATTGATATAAATACCAATTTTCACTTTTCTATTGATTCAAAGAATAAGGTGGAAACTACTTTCGTTGTAACACTTTACTGTTGCAGATTAGCCGATTGATTAGGGTGTAATACTCAAGCGCCTTAGAGTATACAAATTTCTCGTTATTTTTAAAATATAGTGAGTTATAATTACTAATGCAAACTTTGGTAATGTATCATGATATTACTTCTTGATGAGGCAATAGTTTCTTTCTATGCTTACACGTATAAAATGACGATAAACTATTTACTGGTTTTAAATTTTGCATAAAATTTGATCTTACGTTCCTGATCGAATTTACTTTGTCAAAATTACAAGTACCATCTCTTTTTCCTCTATCATAGATTCTATCAGTTATATTTAGTCCTATCTTGAAGACTAGTATATTCCCAAGCATTCGTATTCACACAGCAACAGCACTAAATCTCGAATCACTGACTTTCGCGCACACAGACATGGTCTTGCTAAATCGACATGACAACTACAAACTGATAAACTAAGACAGGACCGGATTTCCTTCATTGGTAAGAGGAGACTGTGAAGTCGCACCGTAAATCGTGTTCATTGGATTGGTACACGAACATTACGGTAAAAGGATTTATTGGGTACCACTTTTGCTAAAGGAAATGTAGCAGTTTCACAAGGATTGTTCGTGTAAATTGTAGTGATAGGAGTCTCGTTAAATTGTATTATGTTTGATAGTGGTTTATTTTAATGGACTAGATAGATAGTGCTGTGGTGAGAGAAAAGAATTTGGATACTTATTAAAGCAAAACAATATATTATTTTTAGGTCAAAACTAAAATTTACGTTACGTTATAAGTTATATTTAACATTCAAAAATTACTAAAGTAAGTTAAGTTTTTAGTGTTCATTAGCAGCCAATATTCCTATCTATTGAAATTCAATATCACGCGAAAACTAGAACAGTTTTTTGCCCTCTCATTACCATTGCACTAAAGTGCTTCTTTCAAGCTCATTGCCCATCTGTCACGTACTTAATGCCATGTAATGTCAAGTTTATAGTAAACATTTTACGGGTCAGCTATGACTGTGCAAATGCAGACTGAATGTCATTATGGCGGCACAAGCAAAGCATGGTTTAAGATACAGATGTACTAATAAATATAAAAAGGTATATGTGGGAGAGGTGGAAGGGCGGTTACGTAAAGGTCCGTCCAATAAGACATATGACAGTCAGATTGACGACATATTGAAAAAGGGTTACGTTTGCGGTACCTATACTCGCCGAGTGTGTATAAGGAAGTATTTGTTAAGATTTGGACAGATAGGGAGGGATAGGGATTGGAATATCTGTATATAACTATCAGGATCACATGTTTTATATTTGGTCAGGAGTTACTTGTAACCTTATCCACAATATACATATCGTTCCTATATCTGTTCATTTTGAAACGTTTACGATGATTGCTTGTCACTTAGAGCCGCTGGAAACATTTTAGAAAATTGTTATTTCGAACGATGAGTGCGGCAAAATGTCTACAATTTTATGCAACTTGCACTTCGAATTGAATGTTACTATGCAACAAATACGAGTACATGAGATATTTACTTGTGACACATATTTGTTTACATTTTAAGGTAGTTTACATTAAAACGTAAACACATTTATCACATTTACGTTAGGAGTACCTATAACCGCCGAGTGTGTATGAGAAGATGTATGAGTGTCAATGAAGAGAAAGTGGTCTGTCAGCATCGGGCCAAATAGGAATCCGTGATCTCTGCCTGCCCCTCAGGGATATCACAGATACAGGGAATCAGGCGTGATGTGTATGTATGTACATACTAACTTGAAATGAAGTTTATTTATAACTTTTTTGTTTACTTTTATATTGCGTAGAGTAAATTAAATTTAGAATTTGTTTAATGTATTTAACAACATACACATGGTGTGTGAGTTTCTTAGCGCTATGTCATTTACCAAAATAAAAGTGTTCACAAAATGTCTATTACCAAGTATTCAGGCTATGCAATCATCAAAATAATACCTTGAGACATAAACGCTAAACGTCTCAAACGCCAACATTAATAGTTAGTTGTAGTTAGTTGATAACCCACCATTAAAACCCAATTTACTTTACCATTGCAACAATTAAAAAAACGAAAGTGGTGAATCAAAGTGGGAGAGAGTTTTAGTTTAATCTTTATTTGCATCAAATCTTCCATTAAATTCATGAGCATGACAAATACAAAGTATTGAGGATGCTCGTTATGTAATATTGCGGTCAATGAGACGTGTATTAAGTAATAGTATGTAGTGGCTATGATTGAAAATGTCAAATTTCCATGTATAAAAGTTGTAAATGATCTGTGAGGACGATAAATGTATTGATAAAACGCATAAAACGCAAATTAGATTATCCCATTGCACGTGTACATAAGTGTAAAAAGGGGGATGTTCTTTTTGTAAGATATGATAGGCTACCCAATACGGGCACAGTATACTTTTAAGATATAAGTAATCAATTATATGAAAGTGAATGGAAGTCTTTTAGGGACATATGTAAGCTATATTACGCTGCTTCAGAAACTGCCTTCTTCATTACAGGGTATTTTACGTTTCTATTTCGTTATGTTATGCTATTTTTAGACTATTTATTCTCACCACATAAAGTATAAAATACTTATCTAATATTTTAAAAAATCTTAACCAAATGGCCATATTGCCAAACTTAATGTCTCAAACGAGTCTCGGTTAGAAATCATACGCATAACAAAATCTGTGTTAGCGAGTCAACGAGTCACACGCATAATTATGCTAAATGCTAGATAACCATCTATACCAACATCCTACTTCCACTTTTGCCTTCATTCAGCATATACATAAACAATAACGTTTTATGGTTTTTAATGCTTTTATCCTGTTCCGTTATGGGACTTGAATAGAAAGAACCAGCTACTGTCTGATATTTCGTAAAGGTAACTAAGGGACTAAGGGGTTGTGTCATATTTTAGGACTATAGACTAGACCATCACCAATAACTTCAAATTTCAGAAATATTTGTCACGATGTGTGTTTTTATTTCACGTTTTTATTTCATCAGTCTGAGGGTATTGTAACTTTTTTCATTATGAAGTGAATAAGTATATTTGTATAGATATCGATTGTGAGCACAATTATTAAAAGAGTAACGAGACATGGAAGGGATTATACATACATTACATAGCCGGCAAGACTTTAAACGATTGTGATCATGTAATGCGAACAGCTGTTCACTGCGTCACACTATGGATCCATATGACTTATGACCTCAAATTTCACTTTTATTTTCAACGAAAGTGTTGACCTTGGTGTCAAACGAATAAAAGGAGATATTTAGCTACACTCGTTTAGAAATTATGTAGTCGTATTGTGATTGCTAATTCACATTTAAACACGTAGTTACCTGATATTGTAAATAAAATATTTTGGTTGGCCTCAAGATTCTATACCTGTAGGTGCCTGTAGTATATGGGAAGCCGTGTTATTTTGCCAGCATTAAATGGATACGGATGCACTTAATGTATGGCCGCTAGCAGGAAAAAGTTCAACATGTCTAATAGTGTACTGAAATAAGCTGATGATGATAACGTATTACGCAACAACTTCTGATAGGATAATTGAATTAACTTTGAGTTAATAACTCTGCTATCTTTTTATTCAGCTCTTCTACACAGCTAAGTTCAACCATTCAACATCTTACACCCAAACACGACAACGAAAACAAAACCAACCCATATCGTAAACGTCAGTTACTAAATTCACAATGTATCCGCAAATGTAGTATTAGAAAGGCAATGTTCACAAACAGCGTAAGGCACTAAGGTACTGACACATCTCGTTAGGTTTGACTTGAGCTTTCTACTGTCTGTCAACGCTTAACATCTCTATAGTAAGCTTAACGCGGTGTTAAGTCACTTGTTAAGGCTTTCAATCGCCTACAGCTTTGTTGTTATGGTTACGTGAAGGTGTTATGTGAAGACAAATTGGTTCCGTAAGCCTTGGCTTGGTATGTAGAACTATATGTTATTGTTCAATAATTAATGTCATTTTGAGATGCATATGACATGTTACTTTTATATACTTAGTAGGATCATAATGATCGTATGTCAAAAGTCTTATTAGTTTTATTATTTAAGGCAAATAGTTTTCGAATTTAGTACTCAAATCTATAGCATAAAAGACGCGACACAACCGTAGATCAGTTTTTAAGATTACATACATACGTGACTAAGCAGATATGTTATCTTCGAGATACATACACATACGTTCGAGTATTAAAGCTCCCATTTTGGATGGCTCAAGCCAATGAACCATTACCATATAGTGACCAAATATAGAACAAGTGATACTCGGTCAACAAAAAGCGATTTCACCGCCAAACATGGTCCAAATAGAGCCTATACTCCGAATAACACGAAACGAAAGCTAATTAAAAGCTATTAGTATGCCAGTCCTTTGCAACTAAAGTTCTAATGGGTAATTAAAGCTTACGTGTATTTGTTACGTGTTAGTCTCGGACGTTAATGAAATATGAACTAGCTACAATTCTTCTCGGCATATGTTAAAAGAGTACTAAAGGATTAGAAAAGAAAGGAATAGTTTAAATGATGGGCTAGAAACCAGTCAGATATATTCATATGAATGCCACGTAATGTTGAATATCAGTGATTATAACACATCTTGTATAACCTAATCCTTTAGTCACATCTTACGACACAAAATAACCATATAAAGAGGATTTGTAAGTGTAAAGATTATACGCCCACATTTTATAATTATACTCTTTTATGCAAGATTGGTTTAAATGTTTTCACACCATATACGGTTATTTTTAATTGCATTTTAATGTAAACAAACACATGTGTTTTGCAATAAGAGAAAGTACGAGTATATATAGTTATGGAGCACCACGCAAAAAGGCGACAAATCTTGAGACAAATTGAGAAAATAGCCTGTGCTTTATTATGAGGGATGGGCAAATAGAGTGAAACTGAGTATATACTGTAAAGTATAATACATCATTGAACGAACTGCCACAATTTATAATAATAAATAGATTGCTTATTTTTGATTTTACGTGACTAAAATAATTTAAGCATTGGATAATTATAGTTTGTTTTCCATGGTATAAAACCAACCAAACATATTATGTTCTCTTGCACGTTGCGAAATTTAAACAAAAACAGATAATATTTCTCTAAACTCATGCTGTCGTAATTGTTAATTACTTAAATTAAACGCTGCTACAATTGCTACAATTTTCTTATGGAAACCCTTTAACAATCACCACGCAACGAGCGTCAATCAAGCTATCTGGTCATGTTATATGAGTATTTACTCGCCTTCTGGTATAACATAAACCCCATCCCTAGCTCGTCCTAATAAAACCGCCTCAACAATGAAACTGAGACGTTTCGCATTGGCTTTTACTACTTCCTGCGCACGCGTGCCTACTGTAATGCCAGTCGTAAAATGGTAAATTTATACGCCACATATAGTTCTATTTTAGCTGGTATTGTTTGGGTTCAATCGTTCAATTGTTGGGCTTTCAAAGACCTGAAAGTACGTGTCAAGTAGTTTTACTCGACGTCTATACGAGAATTCTTTAGTGGTCTGTGACGTGAATAGTATGGTAATTGGAGGTTTTATTTACAATATTGTTAGAGCAAGTAACAGAACATTATTATATCTTATTAAAGACATAATTCATTTGTCCATTCCCAGGGCAATAAGAATATCGTATGTGTAGAAAACACACAACATACATTTAAAACTTTCAGAGGTAGGCAGATTAATGGACCACTGTTATATCTAGTCTTTGTTCAACCCCAGGGTTTACAATACAGCCTATATCTTACATGAAAGATATGAGACTACGAACATTTGCAAAACCTTTGAGTATCTCGTTAAGATAACAATTACAACATTTATTTCTAAAAGTAATATCTCTCTACGCATCGCTCATTAACATTCCCTCTATTAACTTAAACACGCTACATAACTCTGATGCACAGTAACACTACCTTAATAACACAGTTTACAAATCACCAATGCATTAGCATATTATGCTAAACACGAATAAGAACGGTGATCTATAATTACACTTTGCTGAGAGAAAATATTTTACAGGTGACGTCTACCATTTGAGTAGAAGACAGAATCTTGAGGCTTAAACCATTAAACACTTGATGCATAGAAATGCTTTAGAATTTGAAGAGCATTGGTCCAGAGACTTGGGATAAGAACAAAAAGTACTTATTTCTCGTATACCTAAGATGTACCTTCGAAAAAAATATGGAACATGACCATACATCATTCTCGTTGCATTCTCAACGTTTAACAAAGACCATTGCTCCTATAGATGTGTCAATCAATTACTCGGACAGGCGCCGGTCAGTGAAAGTGAATCTCTATCACAACCAGATATGTAACAACAAAGAGTTCTTTCTTACGAATGTGCTGAGATACAAAGGAATAGCTTAGTCGAGAGAGATGCAAGAAAGTGGGTAAAAGTTTTGTTAAATAGAGGTTTAGATGAAAGCTATATCAAATATAATAATAACATACTGTTATATGTTTAATAAAGACTAACGCCAAAGCTGTTACATGCACTTCCTGTTTTTAAATATATAAGTGTGTAGATTAGAAATGAACGTAAATTATTACTAGGTGATTTTCTGATTGTATTTCAAAAGTTTGTAAAATGACAAGCCTACAGCTCAAACTAAAATTATCGCACTCCAAATGTACAATTCAAGATAATAATATTCACTATTTATATAAATATGAACGGGAAATATGTATTATACATATATTATATGGCCATATTGATCAACAAAACAAAATTTCTCAAATACTTCTTCTTCTATTTGTATGTGCTCGTTTTTGCTGTGGTAATTACTATTATGTTCCTATTCCTCATATCTAGTTCGGCATCATTAAGCCATTTGATTGATTCACAATTGCTTATTAATATGGTACATAATGCAAAAACTCGCCCATTCAATGCGCACGCGGCTCGATTGAAATTCTTTAGATGCATACGCTTTGGCGCTTCTATTTGGAAAGAGATCTGTGGTTTGTTTGTGTGTATTGTTTAGATCTATTTATAATATAACACTGTTATACTATTTATTATTTCTCTTTGTGTATAGCAAAGTATATTTTATTAACTATTTTCATATATTTTAAAAATTAATTGAATATGTTAAACTAAATAATTAACTACTAAAAATTTGCAATTTTGAAGAAACTTATTATGAATGCATATTATTTATAAAATATCATATAATGAACACATCTTGGTCACGGATTTTATGTAAAATGAAGATCACATATCTTTAACAAAATATTTCCTCCTAAAATTTTTTTCAGGCATAAGCAAACCCGCGCCAACAAGCATACTTGTATTCAATGTACTTAAATATAAGTTATTGATTATCAAATGTAATGTTTAGATCGTGTATGACGAAAGATATTCATACATTGATTATTAGCACTAATGACGTTGCTGTCAAATTAAACTCGAATTGATATGAAGACATTCCATACAAACATGTTTCTAGAACAAAGCTCATCAATCAGGTGTTTTTTGGTTTCAAAATATTTTAATAAGGTTCTTGTCTATCAATGATATTAATTTATAAGTCTCTGTATACTTTGTAAACAGTCATTTAAATTACAAATGCCTATGTGTATATACAGATGTTCTTCAATCATTTCAGGGGTAGACAAAACCCCCGAGACATCTATCTATCTTTAACATAACTAAAAGGGATGTCATGACATATGTACACGTATACTCTTATGTTTATTTTTCCTTTAAACTGGTTCTTTTCTTGCTTACTACCGAATACCGAGAAGAAAAACATCTATATAACCTATATCTACCCATAAGTAGATGACATATGTATACATACATAGATTATAAAGAACACGGGCTTTAAGTTAACAACCAATACCCAAAACACTTGCTACACCACTAATTCATTTAAATTCCAATACAATTACCCAATCATAAATGCAACTATCACCAGTAGCAGTTAGTAGGTGCTTTTACGCCGTTAATGGCGCTATAAAATATGCGATCGACTATAAATCAAACATTGCACAGTCGGGTAAGGACCTGGGCACTTATCGAGAGCTTCTTATCTGCCGGCGCCGACGCGGTTTGAACAGGGTTGGTGTTGGGTAAACAAATATAAATTGACAAATAACTAATAGTATATTATTATGATTGTTTTTATTACGGTTAATATGTTGTAATTTGGTTGTTTGATAATATCCTTACTAATTGAAGGTCTATTTTTGTTTAAGCTAAAATCTTATTTTGGTATGGTTAGACATAAAGACACTATCTTAATTTTGGTACTCTTTAATGTTCATGGAAGTGACAAACTCAATTTAAATCCTTATATGAAGGATATTAAATTAAAACTCTCTATTTACATAAAAAACCTAGTTAAAAACTAATTGTAATTGTACCTTCGGTCACAGTAACTCTTTTCATAATATTTATAAATACATTAAGTTCACACTTCTAAACTACCAGTTTTTCAGCGACTTGACAAACAAACACTCCAATCTCATACGTAATCAGCCACTAACAATATCAACCACCAAATTACAACTAAAAAACTAGTAACATCCTACACTTCACTCGTCAAGCTTCACAACCCTGGTCCTGCAAAGGAGAAAGCTCCAAACGACCATTTAAGGCATTTATCACATCATCATTATCAGTCGACCTTTAGCTACCACTATGATGGATTGTCAAGGAACCAGTGATAACGCACTGCGATATTTTATGGCGAACGAATTACGCGGCTTTTACTTGAATGACGGAAACTTGAATGATAAGTGGGGTGAATTAAGTGACATACAAGCAATATTATTATATACGCTGGCACTTTTATTATATTATATAGGTATATGAGTACTATTATTATGTAAATGTTACATGCGAGGTTTCAATTAATTGGGTATTTAAGAGGGAGAAAGGATGATGGAATTAAAAGAAAGACTTACAATACACAATACACATACAATTCACGTCATCTAATCTTATGTGGTGGAACCTCGGAACAGTGATACCTCTTAGGTCATTTTAACTATGAATATAGGGATTGTGCTGTTATGTGGAACATAAGCGACTGGTTGCTAACTTTTCGCTCAACAGATTCCGTTTAGCCTAAGTCCTTAAAAAGCGAACAGAACAAAACACCACATGTTGGTTCATTACATAACCTTCACGCATCAATTAGGTATGACTTCATTTTATCCCTTTTGGGGTTACAAGAAGAACTCGTATTATTATTCCGGTCACTGTCAAAACAGCTGGATGGCGTAAGAGTGTAGATGCATATTATAATACATTAGCAGCAACACGCAAATGCCAAAAGGGATAATGGAAAGCATTGGGCAACGCAGACGCCTAGGCAACCAGCAAATTGCTTCGTGCCTCTCGCAACTAAGCCTGAGAATTAATTAAGCGGTAGCAGTTCTCTCACGTTCTCCCAGATGGCGCAACCAGGCTTCTGAATGTCGGGGAAATGTTGTGTGGAGTGATTGATTCATATGTTACATAGTTATAGACACGCTCGTGATCTAGATATAAAGAAAGGAACAGAAACTCAGAACAATGTTTTAGTCACATCGATCGAACTTCTGCCAAGACAACGAGTACATATAACTTTTAATTTATCTGTTGGTAAACGACCTCAAACACTGGATCATACATTTCAGTTCCAATGAACAAACAGGTGAGACTGTTGAGACGCTAAGACATCAAGCTTTAAAGGGACGTGCAGAGATCACAGATTCCCATTTTTCACTGACCTTTTTTATACCATCACACCTTGGATTCACTGACATACATTTCACTTATATATGCACTTCTAAATCTACTTCCGCATATCTTTTATTCAACGTTTATCGACTTAAACTTTCTAAAACTATTTAGGACACAACCTCCACCACACTCAATTAAACTACAATAACAAAACCAATCTACTCACTTGCAGAAAAAGCCAAGCTTCAAATAATACCCCTTGGGATATCTACTATTAACACAGCGCCGAATCGAACCGATAGTTAAATATAAGCATGCGACTAGCTTCATAAATGTCACGGTACTACACCGACGAATAACGGGCATTGGGAGAGCGAGATCGAAACCCGGAACTAGTTGCCAATCTGGTGCATTTGGAAGACATTCAAGAGAGAAAAATACTCACTACTCGTATTACTAACAGATGTGGGCTCGAGTGCTATAGTGTAAATATTTGGGTTCTGTGCTAGTAATTTGTTTTGCAATGTTCATGTTGGTTAGATGTGTGATATAATATGTACATAGACGATAATAGATATGAAACTCTTATTATTTCAGTGTCTTTTGTGTTGAAGTCAAATGTCGTTCTACCATCAACTTTTTGATTATTAAGGACAGTGATAAATTTAAAAGTAAGATAATGCTCAATCAATTTCACATATTACTTTTTATGCATGTGTCTATAATACCTGAAAAAAAATCTACTTAACTATATTTCACAAAGCTAATTTCATCGCATTGATCAATATTTCCACTCATCCTATGCACGTAAACGAAACTTCAAAAACTATATGGTACATACCTACATACGTAATTAATATACAACAATCAAACAGTATCTTCTAAACAATCAAACTCCATATTAATATTCTATACCAAAGGTTTCCTATGTTAGTTATTTCTTTAACGAAACACTTTCAAAATAATGATGAATCTAGTGTAAACACTTTATTACTACCAATTTTGTTTTAAAAAATTGACATATATCTGTTATAAATCTATCTATTTGTCAACCTCTGTCGAGTTACTCTTTGAAACCCCGAGACTCTTAAGCACCAAAATATTTCATATAGGTCTAACCTCTCAACCTTTGACTACCCCGCAAGGGTTAATGGTCGGGAATGCGTTTTAGGTCTAAAAGTACTGTTCTTAATCATAATAGGCTAATAGTCAGTTCACTCACCACCAGCTCCGCGAACTTGGCGTCGAGCTCCTCCTGCGGTGGCATGGGATGGGTGGGGTTGACCGTCTGCAGCGCCAGGCCACCCTCGCCACCCACCACGCAGTACGTGATCTCTGGAGGCTCATCATTCTGGGGACAAAGGAGAGATGTGTTATCACAAATTGTACCATAGACATACTACTGCAATTGCAGAGCTGGCCAATCGAAACCAGGGATAGGAGTTGTGAATGCGTTTGTCTTTTGTATATAATTATCAATGCTTGTCGTGTGTCTGTGACGTATGTAGAATCTTAGGTAGCTGCCGTTTTTCCTTTGAAGTGTGTTCAAAGAGGTGACTAAGGGACTAGGTGTCAATGGAATCTAGTTTCAATAATGAAATTACGTTTGTTGATCAGTAATAATCAATAAAATATGGTGATGAGTTATAAATTTTGAATATAGTGTTTTATTACAGTAAAGTTATGTACATATTTTGTGAAATTCCTTGTTGACTATTTTATAGAAATTGTTAGACTAGGATATAAGTAATATATTGAGATAAATGCTTACAAATTATCTATCGCCGCTTACAGAAGTAATCATACCAAAAATTACAAATTAAAAGGGTTCTTATTAGACACTCTCCATGAATACGGATGTTTGTCATTATTAAGTATGTTCCTGTTAATGTGAGAACTTATACAGATGTGAAATGTATCGCTATATCAGAACATTTTTATCGTTATACAAATACAAACGTACTGTTGAAATATGGACATGTATATACTTATTTTCCTTGTTTTCATTTGTCATAACATTGTATGTGGACTTAACAAGTGTGGCAAAACATCTACCTATCTACTGCCTAAAGAAAAACAAAAACAACAACAAAAAAACAGTTAGTAACATGGATACCATTTACCACTATGCATGAATATGGGAGTAATGACCATCAAGTAACGAATGTGTAGATTGATTTTTTCAGTTCAGAGATTGACACAAACCTCTGACTACCCCAAAAGAAAAATGGCCGTAATACGTATGTATGAACATACATTTTTCACTTATGACTATAGCATGACACATTTACTGAGTTAGGTATTTACGGACGATTATCAGTCAGTTGTTATTAAGTTAACTGACACTTTTAAACCTATCGTACATTGGTCTTTGTACCTTCGAGGCTAATTAGTGTCGACTTGTAACTTAGATATAGAATAAACAGGTGTCAATCTAATATAAATGCTTAGGTAACTTTGGTATTAACAATAATGCAAACTTGGTTAATACAACCGTCTGTTATAGAAGTACATAGACACAAATCAGAGACTACATATTTATGTCTGGTCTCTGGAACAAACTTATGGACATAGTTTTCAATTTTCATTCTCAAATAATCCGGAAAACATTTCGTCACGTTAACCTGGCTCTTGGGTTAAAAGAAGTCTAATAAAACGGACTAACATTCACCTAATAAACATCAGAACGCAGCTAGTTATCCATCTGTTCAAGTCCCGACTAGCACGGAATTAAAGGCAGTCATATGCATAAATTCACGTCCTTCATTCCCTTTCGGGGCGGACACAACCTCGGAGTTTCAGTATCTCCTAGGTCACTTTTTAGCATAAACATTAGGTGTTGTGATGTCATATAGAACATTGGTGACAGATCGCTAGCCTATCGCCCAATTGATCTCATTTACCCCTAGTCCTTTAGTCGCAACTTACGACATATACCGGGAAGAACAGCAGCTAGTTAGCATTATTTTTACGTCCCAGGCTAGCACGGAATTGAAGTCAGTCAATGAAACCATAATTACCTGCCGGTAACCTAACACGCTCATTCGTATAGCATTACGACCATACGAGACCGAGATGTTAATTTGAATTATTTTATGCATATTAAAGTGTCCATTTTCTAAAGGGAACGAAAGCTAGATTGACCTCCTTTTCAACTGTAGAAATTCTAGACTCAAATGTTTGAGCTTGAGATCTGATGACTGGTCAATGGGTTGAGTTGGATTGAGACATAATATACAGGAGTTATTAGACTAAGTAGCATATTGAACGTACGCTTCAATAAAGTCACAAATATATTTATAAAAAGATGTTTCTAATGAATTCCTACGACGATTTTTTTTAGTATCAGTACCACACTAAGATGACTAAACACGCATTCATAACCCAACAATACGGGCCAATATTACACTGAGCAATTCTTACAAATCTCTCTGGCCACGTATACATCCGCCAAACTCTGTTGTATACTCTTCTATCCCTTACACTACGTATCCCATACAGAACATAAATAAATATTACCAAAGTACTTTGAATTAGTACTACCCTATTACTCAAAGTCCAACCCTACACGTGACACTATTGTAACTGTATAGACAATAACATAGGCATCTCAATGAAAACACTAAATCTGAATACTGACACCATGATGTCAGCGTTATTCTTAGACTGGACAAAGCTACATCACCCAACGATTCAATTGATGACTCTTTTGTTCCTCTTGTTCATGAGAGTAAGTAATAATTTACATGCTTACTTGTATGTACGTTTTATGATGCATATACGTTCGTCTTACACAGATATCGTATAGATTCTAGGACTGATACTAACAAAAAAATTATTTAACTAATTGATATATGTTCATAATCGGGTACGTCTAGTGTTGTAAAGAACTCGAGTCTTTTAGTCTTATTCGATAGACTCGACTCAATTTTCTAAGACTCAGTGAACTAACTGAACTCGAAGTCTTGAGTCGAGCCGAGTCTGAGTCCTATCATGAAGACTCGAGCGCCATTATTGAACTCGAAACCTTAAATAGAACTCGAGTGACTCGAGTCTTATAAAGAGCTTGAGTCTTAAAAGAGCTCGAGTCTTAAAAGAGCTCGAGTCTTCTTCAAACTGGTCTTCGAAATGCTGACAGTGATTTATTTAGAATAAATGTCTATACTTATATAATAAAGCTGAAGAGTTTATTTGTTTGGTATGGTATGTATATCTCACAAAAATAGCCTTTTATTGGCTGCTTTAAAAAGAATGACTCAAAGCGGAAAAGAACTCGAGCGCGACTCGGCGCGTAAAAAGGACTCGAGCGCTAAAGAAGACTCGAGTCTCGAGTCTCGCGTTCAAGAGCTCATATAGACTTGAGTTCTTTATTTTTAAGAGTCTTATTGTTATGAGTCGAGTCGTGTAATGCAGAGTCGAGCTCTAAATTTAGGACTCAAAGACTCGAGTTCTTTACAACACTAGGTACGTCACCTTAACAAGATAATATTTCGGGGCATACAAAAACACATCTCCGATTAAGAAATCGAAAAAGAAAACTAAACTATGTTACTATATAAAGCTAGGGTGATTAAGTAATTATAAATATTTTAATAAATATAAATATTGATGATCAATGGCTATCTCTTTCAGAAAATTTACAATTAGAAATAGTTAAGCCTCTTTCTATAAGACTCTTCAGACGACTTTAAAAGACTACGTCGTACCGAATCAGTAAATTTTGCGTAAGATTCCTCTTTATAACATTGTTGAAACTCGCTACCATACTAAGTCTAAGTTTTATGATGAAGCTCATTAACTTTTATAACCATCCAATATATCGATTGAGTTCATGAATAAATAGTTAAACTAAACTTTATTGCAGGAACTTTCGACTAAATTAATTATATCTATCGTATAACTCGTAAATAAATTATTGAGCACCATAAACACAGATACACAAACAAAATAGCAATGAATATTCAATCAGTAACATATTATCGACTCTATGATAAACTGTGATTTTGAGAAGTTGTTACTCGCTGCAATTCCGCTGCATTTATCTGTAGTAGTAGGAATATACACATACATCAATTTAGTCATTCTACAGGAGAATAACTCAGAGATCGTATATCTCTAAATTATATGATATGTGCGATAAGTTAGTAAGATATACATGAAAATAATTCAATTCTACAGATGGAAATAACAAAAATTTATTCATAATGTATTTTTAGGTACATACACATACACAAATTTCCAAATATGTATTTCCCAATCCTACAAAAACCTAGTTTCACATTAGCACATTAAGGCTAGATTTAGACGTGCAACAGTAACACGTAGACAAATCACTATTAAAAACACATTCACCTCCTATCTATCGGAACATTACTAGCTACAATTTCAAACAAAGCCTTCTCTATACTCACGTGCTTATCAACAATTTTCGACTTCTTTCTTCGAGTCCAACTCAACTTGTATTTCACCGACATGATTCACTATTTAAAGTATCAATTGACACACTAACTCACTCACTACTCATTACATTTCACTATCTAAACCATTTGAAGAAAGTGTGCTAATTACCGTACCCACGGGTATAAGAAAGATTGATATAGGTGACAATCTTCTTATTGAGCTAATGAAAATAAAGAAATGATACAATAGGCGGATTAGAGATGAATTTCTATCTAACTAAGCCAGTAGGGCCGGAAGTTGAAGACAGTGATGTGATATTTCCTAAGTCAAGACGAGTTAGTTATTTTTTGTCTTTGTTACAACTAAACGTGTATGTTTACTGATTGTGTTCAATGAATTTTAAGCCATAATAGCTAATTATTTTTAAGTATATTAATAATTATTCTCAATAAACACAATACTCTATTGTGTATTTATAAATTACAATTAAATCGTAGTTACGCATAACATTATAATGACGTTGAACACTTCAATTGGCCAATATTATTCGATCTCTTTAGCATAAATTTCGACAACAATTGCATCAAACTTGCAACTACTTAACATAATGAAATTCAGACATATTGTAATGCGTATTTGATATTCATATAAAAATCAATTGTTCATGCGGATTGTGGAACACATAAATATTTTGATTTGATAACAATCACGTATTTTGTTCTGTAGTTATTTATGAATTATAATTTTGTTGGTTAATACTTTTTGACATAGTACTCGTAAATACTTAATAAAGTTGTTGTAGTTAGATATCTTAATACTTATTGTATGTTGAAAAAAATTAATTCATAATGGTTGTAATATGTATTAACATTTGATTGTATCATAATTTATGTGATGTGTCGATTCCTACCATCAATCATAGATACTAAAAATCATAAAACTTAAAGCAAGGACGACACATTTTTCCAAGTATTCCTATTTCTACTTCCTCGATATATATTACTGTTATTAATAGCGTCGCAAATTAAACTTAGTATAAAAGTTCTCTTGATTAAATTCCCGTAAGTGCTAAGTTATGTTATTGCTTTATTAATCCATAACTATAATATTTATTAAATATAAATCAAATCGGTCACACGGATATTATTGTGTTTACAAACATATTCACTATAATCAATACAAGCAATGTTGTGAGGAATACTAACAAAACATGTATCCCATTAACAAATAACTTATTCCTTAATTACGGAAGTGGAGACAGTAATGAGTAAGATATACTCTTCAAACAAATTAGTCATAAAAAATCGTATAGACTTCTGTTAGTCGCACTAATCATTATAATATCCGTACTGAATTACAATTTACGGATTTTACTATTCACGCTATTCATATACCGAATATAAACTAAACATCCATTAGCAAACGCCCTAAAATCCACAATCTTCCTATTCATTAACATATCTATTACTACTAATATTGCAGTTATTACAAAACTAGTCATAAAGGACACTGAATTAGATTTTCCATCATATTTGCCACAAATTACTCATACAGACACAATTACAATTTCCACTTAAACGTTTCCTATAAAGACGCACTCACACTGACGGACGAAGTATATACTAGTGTCTTTATAACTACAACTGTATTAATTGAATCAGAAACACAATAAGCCGCGTTGACCGTCCATCCACGACTGTTCTTGACTCACTAATTCCGTTTAGTTCCTTTACTACTTCACTCATTTACTCATTAAAAGGACAGAGCGATATGCTTTGATAAGTCAAAGGTAAACATTGAATATTTTCGCTTCGACGCACGTGCGCGTATAAAACAAGGCGGTTTGACGGTTCTATAATCAAACATTGAAACAACGAATTACTATACTGGAGTGACAAAACATTGCACTGTTAACTAGGAGGTTGCAAAATTATAACTAGTACGATAAGTGAACCTGTTTATATTGGAACTGACAATATATATTGTTTTCGTTCCAAGCAGATATATATGAATTATTCCCCGTGTATTCTTGAATCTGATCTAGTATAACATTTGGAGCTTCAATACATACATACACATCACTCCTGATTCCCTGTAGAGGAGTAAGCAGAGACCACAAAATCCTGTCTGTCCTGATCCTGACAAACCACTTTCGCTTCATTTACAGGCATACAACTCCTCAGACACACTCGGTCGTACTTCAGATGTCAACTAATAAATAAACCTGTTTCCATTGGCAGTCGTCATATAGATAGTTTACGTTTCAAGCAGATAGATAACTCTACGCGAATTATTTCCCATATATTCTGCGAACCAAGTGATCTAGTATAACAGATAGTTAAGTTACATGAATATGTCTGTTTTACCCGATTTGGGAACATATTCGCTTTACAGTCATACATACAACTCCGCATACATACTCGGTGCTTATTAATAAGTAGTTAAAGTACTATTAGTGGCATTAATTAATACCATTATGAAAAGAACTAATGTAGTTGTTTATCTAATGCCCGGTTCATATTGCGTTGTAAAACTATATGTGCATAGTTAGTGACTTATGTCACATGGTTAGTAGGTATGTGTTTAAGACCAAACCTCTCAGACACGGTTTGCATTATGTTTATATTATTCAAATCATCTGATTTGTCTATACTTTATTATAAGATAAGCTTATGAATCTAACAAGCCATAAGTATATGAAAAAAGTTTGAAAAAACTTTCGGTACGATACGCTCTTGACAATTATTTAAGCACTTTTTTTTTGAGAAATAATAGAATAAATACGCCATAAATCCATTACATTGTCTTTACTTAACAATAAATAAGTACAAGAACAATAAGCATTCTCAATAAAGCTTAAAATCAGTCTTCATTATACAAATTAGCATCTTAAGAGAATCAGAAACTGCCATCTGTATCAATCCAGCGGCTGTTTGTATCAATTTCTTGCAGGAACCTCGAAGTGGCAAGATAAGTATAGATGGCACCACAAATTATTAGTTGCATGTAACAAGTGAAATTAATTGCGGTGACAGGGATCGCATATTTCTCGCAGGCTTTACTGCGCCTCGCGCCAATCCATTACACTTGTTAATATTACATCTTTAAAAAGTTGTTACGCAGGGTTATCGTTTACGGGTGTAGTTTATTATAGTCAGTGACATGTATGATGAGGGCAGTAGGTTTCAATATATACTAAATGCAGGACTTTGTTTTTATTCTCATGTTAAGTTATACCAATCTTATTCTAGTTAACTTTTTAGATGTAAATTACAAATAGTTGTTCAAATTCTTATTTTTATGATACATTCAGAATTTTTGAATAATGTTTTATATTCAAAACATATTAAAAAAGTTTAAATTATTCTATAACAAAAAAACTTGTAATATTAAGGTAGCTATAAAATTACTTTAATAAATTAAAACAGCATATATGTCCAATGCATATAAAGATACAATATTACATAGCAATATCCAATGCACTTTCTTTACCTACATTACGCTATCACACCTTTATATATTAAATTACATCCTTGTGCCAACCCTACACCTTAAGCTTTTTATAATGAAACCTGTTTCTGTTGGAAAGCCTGTCGCGGGTCCAAAGTCGGTCAATATATGCATACACTTACCGTCATCGTGAAGATTCGCGGCCGGAGAGAAACGTCGCGAAAGTGATGGGTGACCACTAGGAAGACTAGGGTGTCTAGACACCTATTTGTAGGTATTGACCTATTTACATACATACAGAAGCCTATCTACGTCTACTCGTCTTTTTGTTGTTATAGTCTTAGCGACATATACGTTTATATACATTTCAATGTTTGCAGGTATGTATTTCTAAATACATACATACATACACATCACGCCTGATTCCCTGTAGAGGGGTAGGCAGAGATCACGGATCCCCATTTATCCCGATCTTGACAGTCCACTTTCGCTTCATCGACATTCATACATCTTCTCATACACTCTCGGCGGTTATGGGTACACCTAACGTAACCTTTTTTTCAAATTAGCGTCTATCTGACTGTTGTATGTCTTATTAGGTCGGCCCCTACGTAACCGCCCGTATTTCTAATATCCGTATTTTTACTATTCGCATTCTATCCTTATCAATGTCATGATAAGAATAAAAATCAAAGCGACCAAAGATATTTTGAGGCTTAAAGGTTCACTCCAAAAGCAATTAAAGTATGTGAGTATTTATGTTACGTAGGGGCCAGCCCAATAAGACATATGACAGTCAGATAGACGCAATATCGAAAAAGGGCGGTTAGAAGTACCTTCAACTTCCAAGTGTGAACGAGGAGATGTATGAGTGTCAATGAAGTTAAAGTAGTCTGTCAGGATAGGGACAATGGAGATCCGTAATCTCGGCCTATCCCTCTATAGGGTATCAGGCGTGATGGGTATGTATGTAGTATTTTGAATATAAGTTTTAATACATCAACTGTACCCATTTGTACATGTATCGATCTAACTCACCATTAGTCTGTGTCTATCAAACTCATATTCGAGTGGAGGTCAATCCGAATGCACTGTGAAAGTAGCCTCACCCACTAGGCCAATCGTTAGGTGCACTTGACTCACGGTTATGGAGACTGGTTGAACTCAACTCTCAAGCATGTTGACATTTCGTTCCTTACATGTCTCGTTGAAGTTCAAAGTTTCTAACCTAGATCGGTAAAGAAACTAGAGGAATAGAGTTAGAAAGCTAAGGTAGAGATGTCAACCGCGTTTCTTTATATAGTAGTAAAATTCATACATGCACACATCATGTCCATTTCCCTTAAGAGGGATAGGTAGAGATCACGGATTCCTTTTTTTCTCGATTATCATCCCCATACATACACTTTAGGCGATATAGGTATTTCTAACGTCACTCTTCTTCAATATGTCATGTATCTGTCGGTCATGTCATGTCTTATTGGTCCGACATCGGTATTAATATATAGTCAGTTTCTCTCAATATTGGTAAACCCTAGGCCGTTCGTTAACTTCGTCAACGAATAAGTATGCAAATTCATGTTACAGTTTAAAAGTTTACGTACAAATATGTATATACATTTTAAATTAATAATTAATAGTAGGTAATCTAATGTGTAGTATTAACAAAATATTAATTTATTCTATTTAGCCCATCTGCATTCTATTCTCGTGTACATGAAAAATACATATTGGGTTCTAATTTGTAACCTATGGAAGAAAAATTTAAATGCCTTCTTTTTTCGTACGTACAGTTCAACACAACTAGTATGTACAACCTACCCTAAAACCTTAACCTTACCTGAAAGCAAGGGCACAGGGGCCACTTCTTCCTCATGGCGTGCGGCATCTTCTTCCGGTGAGGGTCCTCTTCGGGCGGGGGCTCGCCGCAGACCCACCGCACGAGGCGCGCGCGGGCCGCCTCCGCTGCCTCCACGCCGCTCGACCACGATGGGAGACCCTGGAAGAGAAGAAGGTTAGGCTAAAGTCAAAGTCAAACGTTTAAATTCAACATAAGTACAAGTGCAGTACATTCATTGAAAGTCAAAACATTTGCCTGATACTGGTTATCTCTTAGCATTGAAATTCTACCGTTGTACTGTTAAGGGTATTTATTGAATATGTATTTATGAGAATAGACGATGGAAGAATAAGAGAGGATCATTAGTCAATGATATTAGTGGTACCTGATTAAATACGTATTTTTTTTATCTGTAATTATAAAATCTCTATATAATTATAAAATTTATAGTCAAATAAATCGAAAGCCAATCTGCGACGTTGTTCGTTGCAATCACACAATAGTAAACGAATGATTGGTTTATAAATAGATAGCAATAAAAATCATGTTCATACTAAATAATAATTTCATAACCGTCAATCAAATAACTAAGGGCCAATTGACCACAAAACTGTGTCATAATCAACATGGCTTGATGTGATTCATTACGACAGATGTCAAATAGTTCCCTGTATAAAAGACCTATTAATTAGATACCCGCTGGTTTCATTGAGTAATAATAATTCAATAAGCATTAGCCGACAACGAAATGCGTATTTTATTGATGTGTTACATCATAATTATACGAAATTACACTTTTGATTGGGTAGGTATATAGCGAGGCAAGAGAATATTCTTAGAAATATTATTGTTATAGAAAAAGTGTGCACTTAAAAGCCTGCATATTATTAAAATCATGCTATAAATGTTATGTAATTTTAAAATTGTATGCTCCTGTTTTCAACATTCAATCATTCATCTTATCTATCTTTAATCTAAACATCAAAAATCAATTAATTCATTTATACTATTGGCGCTTAGGGCTTATGCCAATTAATTAGATAAACGTCCAATACCGTTACATCGCACGTATTGATAATAATACAGATATCAAATGTCTCATCATACTGATATCATAATGAAACGTATTCTGGAAATTGGGGAGATTGTCAGCTGATACATATTTAATGGTAGAATTAAGAATAGAGTGAAAACAGAAGGGTGCGCTTTGGAGGAAGATTGATAAATAGTCACTAGAATCGAAAATGGCTTAGATGGTTTGGATACTCGAATGAACTATAGTAGATTGACGAAAGGTATATACGTATGTAGTAAGCAAGGCGAGGTTACTTAAGGAACAATCATACAGACCAGATATTGAAAAATATGAAGTCATAAGAACTTATAACCACCGAGTGTGTATGTGAAAGTTTATGGATAAAGGGAAAATCGAGACAAATAGGAATCTGTGATGACCAGTAAGCTCTCTGTAGAACAACAGCCGTGATGTGTATGTATGTACAGTCAGTGCTAAAAGTTATTGGGACTGCACTTTTAGCGCTGACTGTAGATAGCTGATGTACAGAATGTCAGCTGCTATGAGATAGTGAATACAAGCTATTCAGATGTCAGTTTCATAATCTTGTATCGATCGGTGATTCGCACCTGTATGGATTTTATCGTAAGTACGTTCTGTGACATGACTGTTTTAACAAGTATGAAATAGTATTTATAATAAGACATTAATCTTTCTGTTGATAGTTAATACATAGAGGTGGACTAACGACCATAACCCTGTCATAGACCAACGTAGCACCTCAAAAGATAACTAACAAATTCCATCTGTCATCGCAGCAGTATGAAGGACGTTTCTTAGGGACTAAGTGTAACTGGATTCGATTGTATGATAGACTAACAAACTTAAGCCCGTATAACAATCCCGTTACTTAGCATACAGCTAATAAGCTGTGCCTTTGAGATTCTCTATCCCCAAAATGATTAAAGGATGACAATTGATACATATAATTACGATAACCATCTACAAACGCTTATATCTTCTGATCAGGAAACAAAAAAAAACATTTTTTTATCACCAAAACAGTGTAAGTCGAGCCGACTACCTTTTCGCAGAATCGCAATCTATCTAGTAATAACGTTAAATGTCGCACTGCAAAGTTCAAGTGAACAATGCAGAGGCCTCATTCCTCGGCGAATGTCGAAACCGATATAACGAAATGTATCTTTCGTTGGCGGAGGCGTGCATACACAAATTAGATTAGCAAGTAGGCAGGCAGGTTGTTACATTGGGGTTTAGTAACTGTCTTGGCTATTGTCTGCTATCTATCAAGTGATCGGGCCTGATAAATATGTATCTTGGTCTAGTTTGGAATAAATTAATTAAATAAAATTGTTGATGCCTTATTAATAAGGAATGTATTAGATACAATTGACTAAAAATAGATTGGAGGAATTTGGTAATGAACAAAGTGTGTGCATCAAATTGAGATAACGTCATCGCACTATTTACAATACCATACCATTCCACTCAATTGTATTGATGGCACGCGCCAATTGATATATTATTTTTATTGCTTTATTAGATAGGCACTTCAAGCTTTAATTACGGAAAACATTACTTAATGACATTAATAATTAATAAAAATTAATATAATTAATGACATAATTAGCTCTGGATAAGATTCGGTTTTAAGTAATTTTTGAATTCTAAACTTCAATAACGGTTTATTATCTCTATGTTCAAAATCATAATTAATAATATTATAATCATAGGAAAATAAAAAATAAGACTTTACTAACAGAACTATGGGTATAAAAATTATCTAGTTCATTTTAATTTAAAATTTAGTGCTTCAATGAATATAAACTCAACGGAAATACCTCAAGGCAAAGATTCTCAAACTATGCAAGTACTTATACCAGCTTGTAGATTAGACAAAAAGAATCATTTAACAAAACAAACTAGAAAAAACAATAGTTAGGCCACGCCAATGACACAGAAAATGGATGTACAGTACAAAGCAGCTATAGAAAAACGTTAGCGAGACAAATTGACAAAAGAACCGCAGCGAAACACCTATAAAAGTCAAGGATTATGTAGCTACATTCCAGTCACACGCATCCTCTGAACTTTCTTTTAAAATGCGACCTTGGTATTAAAATGATGTACCTACTAGTCAGTACGTGCCTTTCAAATATAGAATGATATATCTACTTGTGTATCACCCATACTAATTTAATCAGACACATATACATAAACATCGCGGTATAGTTAGAGGTTAATGTATCCAAATGAGAATTTTCAAATATTCCTTCGAGATAAATCAATTTGTATCAAACATATTGAAATTTAATTACATGTTCCATTAAATTCAATGTCCATAGGAAAACAGGATACCCAACAAATATTAAGGACTTTTTACACATGGACTGAATCAGTATAAATTGTCACAAAGTTATTTTGTACTATAATTCTAATATGAATATGTATGTGTAACCGTCTGATGTAGTTTTTTCCCTGTTGCATCTCTTATGAATGTGTAGCAATCAAAAGGTTGTTACTTGTCACTAGTGGAGGTTGCTAGTAAATCACTCATTCTTGGAACAACTCGTGATTGTGTTTTCCAAGTGTTTCATAAAAGATATGTCATGATGTATGATGCGAATTGCAAGGCATATGTATGTTTTACACTTGCTTAGTATGTATGATTGTGCATTTATTTATTTATGTTTGGCATCAGTTAAAAACTATATAGTTTTTAACTGTAGTTGTCACAATTAAGAAGTGGAATAGGTTTATCTTACATTTTACAGGGTTTACAACCTATAGTAATTATAAATAACATAAACAGTTATACATAAATATCTAAATATAAATATATATTATTTATTGCATTGTCTACTCTTACTATAATCGTGTAGCATCATATGTAATTACTTCCATATGGCCAACAAAAAGAGGATTAATCATCTATCTAACAGTGACGCCAAAATTTCTCTCTCTACATTTATCTTTTCATTGAATTTTGATGAAGTAGACTTCACAGAAAAATTCAATAAGCCATCTAGGAATGCTAGACCTAGCCTAGACTAAATGATGACAAGTGAAAGCTACTAGGAACATAAATTCCGAGATTATCTTTTTGTTTAGGCATTTATTAATGACTGTCATTAATATTAAATATGGAGACTTCTTTCCTTATTATTTTCTACTGTATGCATTATGATATATGATGTATATTCACTATTTAAAAACACTTAAGTACCTTTTGTGTCAGTTTCTCTTTAGATGGGTAAGCGGAGATCAAGCGTACCTTTTTTCCTGCTATTAGATTCTGGAAAATATATGACAACTTTTGTTTCATTGACATCCATCTAATCATACGCACTTTTAGCGGTTTAAGGTACTTCTAACATTAACTTTTTTCAGTATGTCGTCTATTTAATCGATATTTACTTTTTATTTGTGTGAATTTTAATTTCATTGACGACAATCAACAGTCCTAAAATTATTATAAAAGAAACAAAACACACAATTCTCGTACCTGTACATTTAATATATAATTTTATATGTATAATATACACAGAGCACGCAAATATGCAAAAGACAACTTCCTCGAGCCATTGGAAACTGTATCACGCTCAACAATACAACTTTCCTGACAATGACCTTGTTCCACAACCTGTCTCCGAAACGGCCAAGTGGGCCACTGGAGCGCCCATCAGGCATGGGACTCACGTGTGAGCGATGCTTTACGAGGACGTACATCGATTTATGTATCGATGCATCGGGCACAGATTGTATCGTAGGTTCGGGTGCATAGATAAAAGTAGTAACTTAGTGTAGTGTGACGAATGGAAAAAACCGATATTTTTCTATCATTGATTGATTGATAGATCAAAAATAGTTACATCAATAAAAACATGAGACAATCGATTATTGTATGTGGACACGGACCAAATGAAGTCAATATAATCTAGTAAGGATTTTTTTTATTAACTTGATGGAAACCTGCCGTTAAAGGTACTTGCAATAAATGTTTAACAAAATCTCTCCAACAGATAAATAAATTATAAAGGCAATTCAAACGTCACCAGGTGCGATGACAGCAAAAAGGATTTACTCGAAAAGGCGCGACATGACATTACGCCAAAAACATCGATAAATAAATCCAAAAACATGGTTGTGGCCACAAACGGCCTATGCCAAACCAGTTGGGTGAAAGTAAAAACAATTGTTTTGCATCCAGGATACTTTATACGGTCGCGCATTTACGGATGTGTAGATCGCGTGGTCAAATCGTGATCGGAATAATCGAACAAATCGGATACGCGTATTCGACTTTGTAAGAGAAACAAATGCGTGTGTAGCGTGTAAATTACTGACATCTACTGTCAAACAAAGTAAAACAGTAACAAATATTATTACAGGTCTCGTACTAAGTAACTGACTAATATTTTTAGTTCCTGCTTACAAAATTATACTTGCGTGGCAGACTACTCCCAAAATAGTGTAAAAGCTTTCTCTGTCCAGTCATTCAACTTAAGGAATCATCAGGCTCATTAGGCGACTATTTATAAACTATATCAGACAACGACACCCATTTTCCATTAAAATACTGTGATACGAGTAATTATACAGTCTCCTAATAAAATAGACTTTGGTTAATGGAAATAGAAATCTTGATAAGTTCTTCGTTTAAGGTGTTATTTAAATTAATATTTGATTGAGATAAAACGAAAAGCCGATTACGCTAAATGTTATTATACTAATTAGTACACAAAATCGATGAAATTCTTTAATCGAGTTTGATTAAGCGACGGTTTTTGGTCATTTTGTCATTTAGTAGCGTATATGGGTTGAATTTATGGATTAAATAAATAAAATATGTTGTAACTAATATGTATTCGGTTATCTTAGATTAATAGATTACGAGAGATTTTTAAAACATTGAACCTAATATTTATATAAAGTTTAGTGTACCCACATAATACTAGTGATAGTTTTTTATTTTGAAATTCGAGAAATAAGTAAGTACGGAGATATTTAGAGCAGAATATTTATCAATACAGTTGTAATTTTATAATAAGTAAAGTAATACGTATACGATGCGGTAATAAAGAAGATATTGTACCCCAAAAGCATCGAGGACTGTGAAATTCGGTTCGCCACATAAAGCAGAGAAATTCCAGTAATTAAACTGTTGTAAGGTTCTACGAGTAAATAAAATCTTGTTCATATTTTCGAAGGATACTGATAAAAATCATTACGCATACATAGTTATCAATACGATGATTGCGAGAGAGATACTACGCTCCCAAATATAGCTTATCATCTATCTGAAACTGTTGCGAAGTTCTGTGAATCATTACTGTTAGTTTACCATATCTGTACGGTCAGCGTTGCATATTATTTATTTTCATTCGGATGATTGTGCGCCCGTTTACCAATATTGTACTAACTACCGTCCGTCGAAAGTTTTGTACTAGAATGCGAGGAAACCTGTCTTTACTTCATAACAAGCAGTATTTCGAACTTATATTATGATACCTTTGAAATCGCTCTTAATTTAATTAATTTCTTTCTAAATTATCACCGTAATCATCAGACTGTATTAGTCCACTGTTGAACATAAGCCTCTCCCAAATGACGCACTTTTCCCTGTCAGTAGCCGTTCACATTTAGATGCCGGCCACCTTTGATTAATCTAGTAAAAATTAGTTCGAGGAATCTATGAATCACCCACTCCGTAATTCTAGAGACACTCGAAATCAACTGGCAAGGCATTATCCTCATGAAGTTTATAGATGTATGAACAAAATAGAAATTGGTTAATCTTGTAATTGGCTGTACACACACATATAAATTACAGTCCAGGAACAAACGTTCGCGATTTGTGACCTTATCAGCCGTTGCAAATCAAATACTTGCAAAGCCTTGGTATTTGCGAGCTCACGTTGCACACTATACGTATATAAGTACACAAGGAAATGTCTTCATAGCACGCTGTCAGAAAATTATTCAAACGTTCACGGACGATAACTTTTCTGTCATGACTGAATGAACCTAATTTATTTCAATCATCTTGTCCGTATTTATTTTGCATGGTTTGTTATACAAATACCTGGAAGTTTTTAACAAAAGATTATAACATGCTTACCGTAATAGGTAGCATATTAAACATTGCTGATTATGTTATTCGAACTAGCATCTACCCCATATAATAATGGATAAGCATATAATTGTGCATTATCAGTTGTAGTTAAAAGAATATCAGGTGTTGTTAGGAGAATGAACTTCTATCTACATTTTCAGAATATTTTCAAATTCACAAAGTTATAAATTCCAGTTTTAATGAACTAGGTATCGAAATTCCAGAACTAAAGAATTTGCGTGTAATTCATACAAGTGCTTAAATTAATCCGCGTACATATAGCAACCATATTCATAGCTATCACTGTAATGGACATACGTTTAAAACGCCATTTTCTTAGCGGAAAACGGAAGTCACAGCTAACTAGGAAAGTGATTGACTAATCACCAATTTATATACGCACTGACACTTCCTAACTTTAATTGACATAATTGACAACAACACAATTTATTGGTTTACAATTGACAGGCCTAACTAGGCAAAATTGCGAGTACAATAGATTAATAATTCATCAATATACGCAGACTAACTCGGGCCTTACAAAGTTTTACGCATATATAAAAAGTTACGCTTATTTATGTTCTTTTCAAAATACAAGTTGACTTATAGAATAAGAACCGAGGTAATGATGAAATTCATATAGAATGTCCCGCGACTGATAGATTTCAATTAACTTTAGTTCGCAAGTAGCCTTTACTTTCATTCCTATGTTAATCATCCCTTATCATTTCTAATCCTTTCATATTTACAATCTTTCAAAGGAGTATACAAAACAATCGATTCGCATATTCAGGTTCATCATCCTTATGTTATAAGACACTGATTCTTTACATCATCCCATCAATTGTATGATAGGGAATCACATTGTCACCTTTAACCACTCACGTCATCTCAATCAAAGTCATAACGTTGCTTATTACGATAGCACTAATTAACATTGCTGTGTCGTTTCGATTACCCACAAAACAAAGGCCGTGTTAAATAATAAATAAAGTTGATTATTATAAGGTAATTGTATTAGTCTTTGTTTCAGACTTCCTTATTTCTTTCGATAAACCAGCCTTTGTTCTTCTCATAGGTATTTTTTAAGTTTGTATGAACAATATTTCGCTTAACAATCATACAATATATAACCTGCCTGTTGATTCTACGGTTAGTCATTATTTTAAAACTTACGTCACATCCTCTCTAGATACATATATTATTAATTACATGCTTACACCATAAACCACTACTTTAGCATTAATACGATAGTACTAATAGAAAGTTTATTCTTATACTCAGTCGTACACAATACGAGTAATGTTAAGTATTATACTGTAATACTTCGCATACGTTATGTTACAACTCAAGAACATTAGTACGATACAAGTAAAAAATACCATAGATTTTCTATAGAAAAAGCTATTGCTACTAGACTATGTAACACTACATACATAATCTAAGCAATCTCAGCAGCTATTTAGAAGCTAGAGGCTTAGCATTCACACGGTGTAATGTCGCTTTTTCGTCGCATCATTCACGCATAACGCGTTCACTTTCAGTAAGCCACTACTAATTATACGACTAGGCGTGTGAATGAAAACATAGCATGCAATGTTGATTCTCGCAGAAGTGTGTATGTTATGAGTGCGTTAACTTCGATTGTTGGAATCGAGAGTATTTGTAAACTAGTAATCTAGGCAAGTTTATATGGACTTGCGGGTTATGTCATATCTAAGGTATGTAGATCAAGTGGTAAGTAAAAAAATATTTTATTTAAACCTAATAGAATCAATCAATCCAAACAAGTTCTATTCATGGATAAGATAACTACTTATAATATTAAAAAAAAAATCATTTTAATTAAATATTAATTTCTCTTTACAACTAATCAATGATGTGATAAAGGATTTATAGAAACCATTCCTTCTATCTACTTTAACGGGGCTAAAGAGCGTAAGCAGACGCATTTTTCTAAAAGAAACCATTAGTTATATACGAAGTAGTAATTAGGTTACGTAACGATGGGAACAGTAGAATCAAGCCGCAAGAATGGCTGATACGTAATAGATTTACATAGGAAAAACATAAAGCTACTTACTTAAGTAGAGTCTTAACACAATCATTAGTTGCACCATTTAATTTCACTCTATACTTACGAAGTACTAACAAGCGCATACACCATGGAACTTCCGTAAAACATAACTATATGGCTACTACCTGGTAATCTTTTATAAATATAAGAATTACAATTGCAACTTCTGAGAAAATAAGTGTATCCTTAAGTGTATATGAATGTTATAAATTATGTAATATTACAAAACATAGAGCAGAAACCTTCTCTAACATCAGAAGCGCCCTAACCAAAGCTCTAATAAATCTTTTATAAAAATTTAAAACATGAAGCTGTTTGTCCATTACCAAGACTGGTATGTGACCACGACAAATTAGTTTCCAAACAGCTGTCTCTTTAAATTTGACTTATAGTCACAAACAAGACGCTCAGGAACGATCCACGAAAACAAGATCAAAGAAAGTAGAAAAGAAACATTAATAGCACCATTTCACTTAAATATTTCAATATCTAATCTCTGTCGAATGTAAATTATTAAATATATTACATGTGCATGTTAATGGGAACGAGGTGTGAGTCACCGTGCAAAATAAACGTCTCGCAGAAACTTGTTAAAGTCATTTCACTTTCCAAAGGCAGTCAGAAAAAATAGCAAAACTCACACTACAAGTTTCACATACTTGTAAATTTACCATAGAAAAAGCATATTATAAAACAAAAATATTACTTGAATACCCGAATCATACATATATAGAGAGTGAGGTGGAGTAATCATCAACAGCCTGTATGAATCCACTGTTGGATATGGGCCTTCTCAAATGACGTCTCCCTGTCAGTATTAGTGAGGTGGACTTCTTCGATAATAATAATCAGTGATTAGTTTCATTGAACTATATATATTTTATTGCTATGGTATCAATTGATGTGTAAGCATGCAACGTTTATTCTAGCATATCTATCTCTTGCATTACAACTCATTTACTGTAATCTAGAACCTCACAATAATGATGTAACCATATCACCAAACTCCCATATTTTCAAAAACTAACTGTAGTTACACCATAGACGGTAACTTTATCCCTCATAAAACAGATACACTTACATAAACCACTTATAATAAAGATTAGTATTAACGAGACACATTCTCCAAATACTCAGTGATTGTCTTAACGAAGTAACGGGTAACAGTTTTAAAGCTAAGTCGATTAACTGTACTCATTCGTAGTTTTATTGCTTCCCAATAGTTTGATGCAACAGTGCATTCAACGCGGTGTTTCTTCCATTAAATTTACTTTTTTATTTCCACTTGATTTGTCTTAACAAGCGTTACTGTACGATAGTTTACATTTCACTGTTTTAATTTACTTGTGCATCTGACGAGTACCTACCTAAGTTTCTTATTTCGTTATTAAATTAAATCTGTTGTCAAAAAGGAGACTCTTGATCTTGACATACCATGGGCTAAGATTGAAGTCATCGCACAGGATAAACTCAGGTGGCGTGCTTTGTTGAAGGCTCTATGTGTCTGATGAGGGATTCAAGGATTTAAGTAAGGTATTTTTTTGTCGCAATGATTAAAACATGAACACCAATCTATCAACAATGGTCGAAACACAATAAGTAGGTAACTATCTGAATTCTTTTCTAATAACCTATTTCATAGTTACTTTACTCCCTTTTTGGACTAAACTTTAAAGGCAGCGCTTTGGCTGTCATATAGCCTTTTGAATTATTTCATTCCTTATAATTCTGTCATAAATAATATCTACCAGACAGCTTAATTCAGTGTGAAATACAACCTCGTTCACACCGCTTATCTGGTGGATAAGATCAGAACGATTTGATGTAATAAATAGAGTTAGAATTGATCTGTTCAATTATGTGATACAATTATAACTAATTTATTTCTCTTCAATACATATAACAATAATAAAGCTACAAAAAGTTTAAAATATAATAATTAAATGGTTTAATTGTATGAGTGGATGGCACAATTTATCGATATAACCCTGCGTATACAAAACGTTCTTCATGTCATATTCTTCTATTGGGGATGATCATAATATTTCCATTATCAACATATAAGCATTTCTATCAAGGTCATTCTGTCATAAATACCCACAGCTGATATATTATTAGACGGCCTAAGATATTTTACAATCACTTATTTATTTATTTTATATTCCTATACATTTTAAGACACTGGAAGGAACTTGGCTAATGTATTAAAGGAAAAAAATATTCTATTTACGTCATAGTACTGCCTAGCGTGTAACAAAGTAATAAAACTTTCCTAACGTGACTAATTAGCTTAGGTGTTACACAAACATTATTTAAGACTATAAAACACCAGATTAGCTCAATATACGTAATTAACATATTATGAAAACGTTTCGACAATGTGAAACAAAGTGTGAAACTTACTTAACTGCTGTAAGAAGCAAGAATGTACACTATTAAAGTTACAAGTAATGTAACTATTTTAGTTATTAAGGCTTATATTAATATATTAGCGACTAGTAAATAGAGCGTTTGAAGAAAAATATATCATTTTAGAGTATAACATTTAATAGCCAGTGCCTGTATAAGGCGATACGGTTCACTACCCATCACGTTGGGTGCTGTCTATCTAGTGAAATGCACGCTTTGAGTGGCTCATACCTAACATACCTTCGAAATTTTGGAGATGGGCACTCAAGCCTCTGACTACCCAGCTACGATAATAATAATAACAAAAAGGTAGTGTTTATATACAAGTCGTAAAGCATATGTATGTATAACATCGACATATCTCTATTGATTACTTACTCTGTTCTAAACTATGCAATTGCGAAATGCAGTATCACAATTCGATAGCCAACATAATAAGCACAAAAACTAACCACAAAGGTCATTACTGTCAAGATAGATAAATAGACCAGTCGCGATTCACTTTACAATGCTTAAACTTAACGATAACTATATAAAAACTGATTTGCCACAAAAAAAAATTAGAGAAAAACATTGTATTAAAATCTATTACTCTTCAGTTAATATCATCAATAAGCCATACCAACATCTTGGTCAATTTAGCTTTATTCATTCGTTTATTTCTACACCTATTACACTAAATGATCCAAATATCGGAAAATAAAAAGGCACCCAGCTTAATTAACAAAAGCACTTCCAATGGCCTTTACTCATCTTTTACTAACATATGGTTAACCTAATCTAAATCCCCTATCAAACTGCAGATTTCATCTAAGATTGGCAAACCTATGTTCATTGTTTCAATTAAAAAAGTTACAAAATCCAAAGAATTGTTTTATTTCCGAATCGAATTTCGTAATACAAAATTTTTAATTGCCTTTCTCTATTAAAAGCATTAGCAGTATTTCCAATCAATCAGCTTACTCTGATATGAGTCAGATATAACGTGATTTCGACACTAATGAACAAAGTTAGTTGCAACTAAAAAAGCATAGTTATTTTGCACTAGTTATATTGAGGAAAATACATATTAACTTCTCATAAATAACTTAACAACGTATACAAAACAATTGCCAGTATCTTTAACCAGACTCGTGCTAATATGTATGAATGATAGCGGAATGACATCGGTTTATTTAAACCATCGATTTATTTTGAATCAAACAACTTAAGCCTAATGTAATAATCAAAGGTGATATATTTGTAACTAAAATTATTCCTCTGGATGATGAATCATAAGAATTAGCGATAACTATTCCTCTGAATGTATAATACGAATAAGTACTCAATTCAAAATATATAAAATAGTTGCCGCTACCAGATATTCCAGACTACTGAGGTAAAATGATTAATTGGAAATTGACCAATGACTTGTTTACAATATTTTTTCTTTATCAAAGCTAAAAATCACATCGATCACGTAAAGTTGCATAATTTAAAAACATCAGTAAAATACCATCTCGATAAACACGATCAGATAAGTTCATTGTCAAATTGAATAAAACCCCATAATCTGACAAGCGGGTTTAAATAAAACTGAATTTCTACACAGCCTTGCACAGATGACCTTTATTAGCATTGGTTTGTTCTCCTAGTCGATTTATTTCCATTGTCAATCCGAATGGGCATCGTCCGTCTTATTTAACCGCTCGTTACGTGGTATATTAATGGCAGGCGTCAAACGATGGATTCAAATATCAATTTACGTAGTCAAGGATCCAGTTGTATAGGCCAAGAACTTTTAAAGTAATTTCACAGATAACCGTTATTAAATGGTTATCAACGATTGCGTGGCGTGCTTTAATTGACTATTGTTTGTTATTTGAATCTATGATGTAGATATTTCACGGCGAATTGGTCACATTATTACGATGTGATTACCGTATAATTTACATTGGCTATAAGGTCCCGCGGGTTCAAAGTCTTGTATCTCTTACACGAAAGTTTGTCGGAAAATTTACGTGAATTAAATGTAGTGAAAAATTCGACTTATGAACTTATTACATATACATAGATGGATAATAAACACAGCATATGAACTTACTCGGAAAATGTTACAAGCATTTCTTTATCAAATAAAAATATTTGTATCTTCATCAATACTCCATAGCAGTAACTTATAATAAGAACTTACCACATTGATCTTCCCAAGGATATGGGTAATCTGCTCCTTGCTGCACATCTTCGTCACGGTTTCTCCAAGCGTCATCAGTCCACTCACATTTCAATTCAATTCACAAGACAATAAAACTTATTTACACTTCAAGAGTTCTTACATTTTGTAATGATGTTTTTTATGTAATTATTCCTGTGTCGTTGAAATGATTGTTAGATACTTAATTCTAGGGTTTATTGATGTGTTTTAGATTATGAAATATTTCAAACCTAAGTTATAATTAATTTGAACCTAAAACTTTTGATAACTCGCTCTTAGATGACACTTAATATTAAAAAATATACGTAAACAACAAAATTTTTCATTATCTATCAGTTATTAAGTTCAATAAACCCAGGAACTACTTATATAGTAAACTTTTGGCCTAGTGTTAATGGATGTGCATTTGCATTGAAATTTGGCTAATGGCGCATTTTAAACTCACAAACTGTCAACAAGAATGTTATTTGGAAATGAATGGTATTGCACTCCAAAAGTCATCTTCCGACGCCTAAACTAGTTTCATAATGACACGAAAGTATATTAAAACGAACTCAAATCCATATTCATGTAAACTTAATTAGATCTTCGTAATAGGATTATTTTTATAAGTTTCGGTCACCTATGAAATGTTAATATTTAACAAATTAAATAAAAATATAAATTACAAAAGAGGTAATTTAATTTACGGGTATTAATTTTGCATACATCATATATTTTTTTAAATTACGTATTTGTATAATTTTAGGTTTATACTATACTTGGTTCAAAATCATCCTTGAAAGTAGACGAAGATATTTAAAGTTAAAGTATTTCTCAGAAGCTCACATTTAAGTCTCTATTATACACTTTTTTGTATCCAAATCAATTAAGGAAATATTTATCGGTCAATTAATCTCACTTTTCATAAGGCTATCGTGGCAGGAATCTCTAAAGATATCGCCTACACAATCGTTCCTATAATCAGAGCTTTACGAAATAATTCACTGCACTCGCAATATCAATAGCAAAGCCTTCAATTGCCTTACCCTATCACATAATCTTCTATTATGTACATATTTTGTTAGGAACATCTGTATTGCATTATGCTACCGTGATACTTTTTCCAAACCCAACATTCAGTACCATATATACCAGAACGGCGTAATCCACTCTCAACCAGCGACCAGTCATCAAACTATCTTAACCCCGTTTATCATACCCTATTTCAGTCTCTTCCCCGCTCTATATGACCTTCACCATATCTAGTCAACATACTTGCCAAATATACCAGATTCTCACTTTTTTACTTGTTCCACTTCCTGATCGTTCACTTCTTATAGAGATTCTGACATACTATCCTGTCTTTCTAAAGCATTCATGATAATCAACATACGCTTTGCTAATGGGATGAGCAGAGACTATCGATCGTCACCTTGAACGATCCTGACAATCTCTCTGGCTTCGTCTACGCCTATTCACCGTCTCATACCAGCTCTTTTGTAGCCTTGAAAGCGAACAAGGGCAATACAGTATAAGTTTAGGTATGGAGTGACTGTTCGGTTTGGCAGAAGAGAAGGTGACAAAGATGAGGCCCTTCAGCTCTCACAAGAATTTGTCAGCCACCTGGATGTTTCAAAAAGAGTTCACAATTGCTTACGCCATGCAACGCTCTAGTTTCAATTCCACTCCATGACCATCATAAAAAGCTTTTTTAGGTCTACGGCAATGTATCTTCTCGAACATATCAAGTCAATTCATAATGAGAAACTACGCCACTTTGGTACTGACGCTGGTCTATGTGTTAAGGCCGCGACAAATAAATTTTACCTACGAAATCGCAGCATGATTTGCAACAACAATAAAATATCGAAATTTTTTAAGAAATTTACAAGCATTTA